>JAQGBH010000301.1:0-58508 GCA_034698265.1 Sminthurinus aureus | reverse complement strand
CAGCTACCTGAGCCATCGGATACGTATTCATTGAGAAATTATGTTGCCCGTCATGTGACGGGCGGTGTTTACTTGTACTTGATAAATTCAAAAGAGTGTAATCTAAGAATCTATTGTCGATTGATTATGAGAAAATATGACCAATTTTAAATGTTACCAAAATAATTCTGCATTTCTTTTATTTTATTACCTAACCTTAAAGACTATATTCTAAGTTCTGTATAGAGTTTATTAGATTATTACCCTAGGTTAGCCATACTTAAATTTAGAGTATATACTCATTTTACTCATAATATTATATGAATTTGCAGGTGCAAGTAAAAATACCTACTTTGCAAAATTTATAGATAGATTTGATATTATAGTGGAAATCAGAGAAATGTTGTAAGTATGTAAAAGTAAAAGGTAGAAGTCTTAATATTGTACTTTGTACTAGTTCGAAATCCGATGCTCGATATTAGAAGAACGTTTATGCATTTCGTGTCTTTGTTTAAAATGAGAATCTCTTAAAAAAAGGAAAAAAGGTCTGAATTGAATACTTTTGTGCAACTCTCATGGCCTTAAATAAAGCCTTAAAATATAAAATGTTATACGTTATACTTATGAATTAACTACTATGATTTTGAAATATAACTTTTTTTTAGTTTTTATGTTGTTATTATTGATTATTGCTGATTGCTGAAACAAAAGATCTGAGATGTGAAAAACGTATGGGTTAAAACGTGATAAGTGAAACATACATTTGCCATTAAATGATAAAAATTTGGAAATAAATTCAAAATTACAACAAACAACAAAAACAGCAATGCCATGTGCAATCATCCATCATTATTATTTAAGGAAAAAAAACGACGCAATTTATAGTTGATTTTATTCAGTTTCATATGGGAACACATATTGTCAGCCATTCTTATATTACATAATATATTGACAGACACAGTTTTTTTTATATAATATTACATATACGTTTTATGTTATGTTACGTTATGTGTACATAACTAGTTATTGTCATATTTGTCACATCTCACACAATATCATTTCATTGTGCATTATACCTTTAACCTTTAATGTCATAATATAATATACAGTGTTTATTTTATACGCATTTAAATATTATCAATAATGTGTGTAACATTAATACATTTTTCTTATTTCCTATGAATACTCAATACTCATTCCCATTCTCATTCATTTCCACAACATGCACTTACAACCTTAAAAGTTATTTATTGTACGTCACAGACTCAGATACATCTTTAGAAACAGTACTATAATATTTGGCTATACATACAGACTTTAAACTTTAGACTACAGCATTTATTCAACGTTTCTAGAGAACGAAATACTGTACTGTCGAATATCGAATAGACATAACTTTGTAACACATCTATTGTCTGCATAATTTTAAGAGAGTATAGAGTATAGAGAAAAGAAATGTAATTTGTAGAATTTCCTAAGGATTCCAACTTCAAAGAATGATTGTACATTCGAAATTCAAGTAGCACATAATATTTTATATCACTTACAATTTACAAGTAAAATATTTAATATTTAATATTTACGTTTCATACATGTTTTGTATATCTGTGTATGCGTTCAAAGTTTAGAGAGTTCAACCATTTGTATTTCAGTATTTATATATAGTTACACGATACAACCAGGTACATACACTGTGCAAAAATTTGTCATAAATAATAAATAATATATCAATCAATTTGTATCACGTATCTACCATTCCAATTCATTTAAATTCCAAAAGACTACCCAAAAACTCTCCAGATTTATTTATTGTCAGGTTTTCAGAAGGTAGTATAATATTATAGTATTTAAGCATTGCCTATAGCCTATATAATATACACGTAATATATGAATATATTTTGTAGATATACTCGTATCTTTTGTACATTGTACATAATATTGTCTATTGTATTCATGCGTGTACGCTGTACACATTGTGAATTTGTAATCTGATAGCTCATCACTCATCATATAATATTATATTTTATACTGTACAGAATTTTAGCTTTTAGCTTTTAGCTTACGTATTATATATTATTATACGCATTCAAAGACTCAACAAGGCATGAAAGCTTCCTTTTGTGAATATTTCTAATCTGTACGTGGTTATTGTCAGTAGTCAGTATTCAGTTTTACATGCCCATTTTCATTAGACGAGTTTACTTTTGTATAGAGAATAGAGAGAATTAGATATTTCGTAGCTAAAATTTCTAAATTCTGTCTAAATTGGCAGAATGTACATAATATTATTTCATCTCGTAACTAGAAACTAGAAATACCTTTGTATTTTGTTTTGTTTGTTGTGTTTTACAATATTTGAAATTTGAAATATTTTACTTAGCATTACTGGTGAATTTTGAGTGTAAATTGCAAATTTTCATACTGTACTTTTGACGCTAGAATACAAGGAAAATTATACTTCCATTTTACATTCATTTACCTGTGTACTTTAAACTTTAAAATATTTGTACACTTTTGTTACAGATCACTCTGATAAAGCTACATGAATGAGATTTTAAAGAATCTATGTAATATAATGTGTAGATTTTCCAAAAAAAAAAAGTTTCATATCTCATGAGGTACAACGTACAAATTTCATACAGCTTATTTACAGTCCCATTTGTTCAGGTTGTACTTGTTTAAACTTTGAGATATTTTGTTATGACTAAACCATGACTAAACCACTAAACTAGCAATTTTGTGTAATGCGTAAGCTATACAATATTGAATATATTCTACATTCTATAGAACTACGCCTACATAACACACGAAACTCGAATATTGAAAAGGTAGACTTTGCCAGGAATTCCATTCCATATATTTCATAGGAAGAATAGAGGAAATTTTATGCTGCTTTCACTTTCTCTACCTTTCTCCACAAAGGGAGGAAGAGCGAAGCATTCTATTGACTAAACTGCGTCCACGTACTCAATGCTCAATATTAAATACGCATGAAAGGACATGAACATTTATTGTCTTTCAGTTTTAGCACTATTTTTTTCTGTTACTTTTGACGATTCAATGAGTAAATGAGTACTTATTAAAAAATTATAAGGTTTGGATTTTAGATTTTGAGTTGCATACATACAAAAAATATTTAAAATTTACAACCAACGAGACAACCAACTTTTGGATTATTTTGAAACTTGCAAAATTCTATTGTAATTTATAATTAACAATTCATAATAATATTATACGTGTAATTCTTGAAAAATATTGACCTTTTCTGTTCCGTTCAACAGATTTCGGTTTCTTCATCACAGCACGTCAAATCTGTACACTGCACTCTGCATTGTACATTATATAATATATATACACTTTTCATACACTTTACATACACCATTCGATACTTTTTGATTTTTAATAAAAAATTATGATGATTTTTTACCATATGTAATATATTTAATATTTAACAACAGATATACTTAATACGTATTAATGATTATCTATTCTCTATAAAACACATAAGACATTAGAAAATACAATATGATACATTTTATTCACCGGAGAATTAAAATATAAAATATGTCATGCTTTATATCTATCACCAGGAAAAGGATAAACAGTAAATTGTAACAGTATTAATGAAGTAAAGCTCTATGCTCTATACTCTATATTCTATACTAAAAGTATATATAAATAGATACAAATATAGGATAACTCCAAACAAAAACATAACAAGGAAATTTCAACAAATTGTTCTGAATATAATATAATACATAATAATAATATATAATATATGTATATATAAAAAAAATCAAGACTTTCTTGTGAAAGTTATTCAAATTGGATTTTTGGCGTATTTCCAGTTTGACTATTCTCTTTGTATTTTGTATCGTCATTGTATTCCATATTCCATTTGTACTTTGGAGCAGTGTTACTTATATCACTGTGCAATATACATATATTAGATAATAGATAATATAACAGGCATAATACAAACTGAAAAGCCGCCTCAATCTATTTGGTTAAGTGATAAAGGATAAACATTGAAAAGGCGGAAAAGTTTTCAGATCATTTGAATACAGATTGAGAAGTAATAATAATAATATTCATAGATTCCACCTTCTTCTACATTCTACACTGCATATCTTCTCCTCCCTACTTTTTATTCATTTCATTCTCTCCTCCTCCTCCTCCTCTTAAAATTCAGGAATCAGAATTCAGAGTCCATTAATGTCTATTTGCATTTTGCATCTTTATCAAGGTGGAACGAAATTCTCGGTCTTTCTGACTCGTACTTCAGATTTCACAATCAGAAGATGCTCTAGCTTTTACATTTTTTCTATCAGAGAGCGAGAGAGAGGGAGGGAGAGAAACAGAGTAAAACGAGACACTATGACATTCTATTTTCCCCTCTTTTAGCTATTTCATATTTTTCTTCCGCTCATGCTCATTTTAGAATATAGACTACAACTTTACGAGTGAACATTTATAATATATGATATAACGTATAATATGTATACTTATGTAATATGGTATGAACACCGAAGCGTAAAATATTAAATTTGAGTAGTAGTAGAGAGTTTAGTGTAAAAACAAATAAAAATTATGTTTATAAATTATCATGTTCTCAAATCTCAAAACTATTCAAGTTTCCTCCATTTCTAACGGAACATTATAAATTATAACTTAAATTTTGGTTTACGGTTCATCCACTGTAAAACTCCCCGAATTACCACTGTCAACTTTTACTGCATTTTCAGCTTTCTGAGCTGCTAATCGTCTCAGATCCGCTTCTGTAAAAATAAAAAATTATTATAATAATTAATAATGAGTGAAAAATGTAAATACAAGGTCATTAGTCATGCTCTTTTGTAATGGAAATTTGTATTTACTTATAATAGCAGTCATAATAAGACCAAGAACGAGAACTGCACATAAAACAAGATTTGCTCCGATATCTCCAATTTCACTGTTGAACAGAGCTCGGGTGACGGGCGTCAGGATGAGACCGAATACTTGAGCAGATGCATTGAGTAAACCCGAAGAAGTTCCTTCCGACTCGGGGTAGGTGATTTCCGCCGCAAATTCAAAACCAACAGGCAAGTAACCCGTCATAAAGAACCTAAATAACAAATTCAACAATTGAAATTATTACCACGATCCAGTTTCCAGTATACAGAATTTTGATGCCATCAACATGATGGCGGGGCATGGCATTACATATGTATGAATTATGAATTATGAAGGATTGTTATATTCGAGTTTAGAGTGTAGAAAAGTGACAGAATGAGTGACTTACCCTAGTAAGGCCATCACAACGTAAATGTAGGCGATGTGATCACCGTATGGTAAAGTGAAAGTATATGCAATCATTCCCACTAAGGAGAGTCCGTAAATTGCCAACGTCGTCTCTCTAAAAATAAAAATAAAAATAAAAAATACAGACATACGTTATAAGATTTTCAATTTCATTGTAACAGACAAATCCAATTTTTCTTGTCTATACTCTATACGCTCTCTCTTTAGCGTCTTTATTATTTATAAAATGCTGTCAGTTGTCAGATCATCCTGTCGCTTCTTCTTTTTTTTATATGTAAGGAGAGAAGAACTGACAAACCGCATCATTTTACTCCTTGTACGTTGTACACAGCTCATCATTTCCAACTGTCTACTGTCTACTGCATACTCGTCGTCCTCGCATTATTCTTCCTCCGCACTCCGTAGTTCCAGGTTTCCAGGTTTCCAGTAAAGTTACCAAATTTCAGTAGTTGGTAATAAAATATGTAGGAAAATGTCAGTTCATAACAGGGAAGAAAAATAGTAAAGTGGAAAAGTGAAAGGGGAAAAAGTCGGAACGAGTTCATGTCATGTGCTTTGTTTTATAAATAAGTTCTACATTCTATGTGTTTGGAGGTTGGAGCTTGGACAGAGTTTTGGTGCTATTTGCTTTGATTTAGTCTCCGAGCCCAAATTCACAATTCCAACTGATCTGTTGATAAACCAAAACTAATGCTTGAGAATAAATCCCAAAAAGGTTTTGTTTCCTTTGTTCCACAAGAGTACACATTTTGATTGTCTCATTTTTTGGCCTGTCCTCCAGCTTCCATTCTCAATCTTCCATGCTAATTCTGGTCAAGTAATATTATACACTTGCACACGTTGTCTGTTGAGATCAGAGCAAACAATTCATCGCTGTTGAAAATTCATGTACTGTTCATTGTTCATGTTTCGTGTGTAAAGTTCAAGTATTGACTTGAACCACAGAACACAGAATGGAGAATAGAGGAAAACTTTGTCCTGCATCCACTAGGAACTCGGAACTAGGAATACAGATTGTGAACAGTGAATAGTAATAACAATTTGGAGAAAGATTGAACCGCCCATTCTCAATTTCCTGTCACAAAATGAACAAAATGAACTTGCTCCACACTTGTTTTATGGAACTTCCGTTTCATATTGAATGAGTAAATTACATGAGAGAGGGTGGAAACTTACTTTCCTCCACTTTTTCATTTCCCTTTTTCTACAACTAAAATTCTGTATTCTGTAGATCATAAGAGTCTATATTATAGAGCCTGCAATTGTTCGTGTACTGAGCACGGAGCTTTATTCTATGTTACGACAAAAAATCAAAAACCATAACCTGAAATATTCTGTATGTTTTAGAAAGTCATGTTTAGAAGGTCTATGACTTAGAAGTGTCTGTACTTGGGACCTTCTAAGTCATGTTTAGAAGGTCACAAAACACAAAAAGAGCTGGCAAGTTTTTTAAGTTATACCAGCTCAGCTCAGCTTGGTTGAGTTTGGTTTGCTAGGTCATAGGTCAATTAAGTTTATGGGTTGTCCTTGGGATTTGGAATTCGGGATTTTTTGTGGCTCATCTACCAACTTCTAAATCGGGATCCAGGATCCAGGATTCAATCAAAAAAATCTGCTAGCTGTACAATTTTATATCCAATAATAAATATCCAAAATCCAAGGTAAAAAAGTGAAAAAAAGTAAGCCTCCACCCTTTAATAGCTTTTTACTTTCTACATCCATGTCCATAAAGTGCCGAGTGAAGACTGTAGGCTATAGAATGTAGAGTAAATCCACAATCCACATTCCCAAAAAACCACTCACTTTCTAGTCTCTACTGTCTACAGTCTACAGCCTACAATCTACTACCAAAGTAATAAATGCAGAAAAGTTGGAAACTTTTTGGTTTCCCTAAAACCCAAAACCGTTTGGCTCTTTTCCTTATCAGAATCTAGAATACAGAATATGTTCATGTTGCTACAAGTACTTTTACATTTCACATTCAAACCATCAGGAAGAAGAGAGAGATCTATGTCGGGAAACGGGGCAGCAAGCACAAAAACCCTGCGTTTTTGTGCTCCACTAGTATTTAATAACCATACCATAGAGCTTAAACTATGTATGTGTAATGTGTAATGTATAACCACGGGAAGACAAAAGACAATAATTTATTGCACTTTTTCTCTATTCTCTGTTTACAGTGTATGTAAAATGTAATGTAATACACACTACACATTACACATTACACTTCTGTAGTACATCTACAGTATACTGTGTACAGTGCACATAAAAAAAATAAAAATAACCTTACTGCCTTACTTTTCACTATTCCCTATTCCCCGTTTTGTACCTTCTTTGCTTTAGAGGAGAAGAGAGAAAACATCAAAAGCATTATCCATATGCAAAACGCAGCCTGTAGACCAAACGATTTCTCTTCTTTCCTCTGCCTTCAAGTCCTCGGATTCTACGTACATTTTGGGCCATTTTCTCGAGGCTCGAATCTCGAGTCTCGAGTGAAGCCTGGCCAGCTAATTAATCAGTAAACCAAAACCCACGGATGATGATTAATTGCACGGTGAATGCGAAATGCTGTACAATCTATAATGTGTAGTGTAAAACAAGCAACTTGAGTCCGAACGGTCTGCCTCTTGCAGAATTTGGACCACAACATTCAAAATCTTTTAATATTACAAGATACAAGACATCTTTGATACACATGACATTACGTGGTAAATTTTATGCTAACGCTAATATCTGATATCTGAAATGCATCCCATGATTTACGGATTATGGATTTCACCTAATGAAACTTGAGCCGATTTTCCGTTAGAGAGAGAGTAAATCTATAACTTTAATCCGGAGAAACAAATAACTTACAACGTACAACATGTTATACCACATCAAGATTTAAGATACGTGAAAAGATAAATGGAAAGCGAATAATATTTTGTTTTGTGGTATGTTTGTTGTGTGTTTTGTCTCTGTATTTATCCATTCATACAGCTTGTACATTTGACAGTATTACACAGTCTGCATATTATGGTATACGACCTAATCATGATACTGAATGCTGTAAATGGTCGTCATTTCTATTTTTACAAGTATTTTCTTCTCTACTAATAAAGTACAAGATACAAGACACAAGGTTGGAGACTGGAGACGGAAGACAGATCAAAATACAAAATACCAACAACTAACAACCAACAAAACAACCCTCAGCCAACAGCCAGCAGAGGAAAAGGAGAAAGAACAGGGAATAAAACAACTTTCTTTCGACTTCCTAGACTTTCTTTTCCCTAGTTTATGACTCTTGGTTATTTATGTGTCTGTCAGAATAGTTCTGGATACAAAACAGTTTTTCCCCTTTGCTCTGCATTCTTCATAAGTCATAAGTATTTTTTGGTTTTCTGTTTTCTGTTTGTACTTGAGTGTTCAATGCTCTTGAGTCTGGTGTCTTGAGTCTTGTGTGTGGAGCAAAGGACTTTGTACTTGGCTTGGAATATCCAAGTAGGCTATTTGAAGAAGAAGGAGAAGAAGAAGAAAAGGAAAGGGAATTGATGGAGAAATTGTAGACTGTCATAAATTCTCACCATCCTCAATCCTCAATTCACCATTCACAATTCACAAGGTAAGGAGTAACGAGCGTGGCCTCTTTGTGTGTTTGTGCATGCAAGCGAAAATGAACAGAGTAAAGAGGAAAGTCAATAGACAAACAAAATGGAATAGCTTAAAGAATAAAGATATGACTGTGCTAATGACATTCTGACTTTTCTCCTTTCTCCTTTCCCCATTTCCCAATTCCTTTCGCTAGATTGGAGTGAGAAAAACATCATCTTTTCTGTTGTGCACAGCTCAAAACTCAAAACTCAGAAAGCTCATAATAATCTCGAGACTCGAGCATTCAGGTTGGCTGGTTTTTGTAAAAATGGCATTTTTCACTATTTTTTTCTGTCATATCCGACAACCAACCTTGGATGTTTTTTTAGTTTTGAGTTTTCCCAGGCTCATCAAAAACCAAAAGGATTAAAAACCCGTGTTTTAATCAAGTCATCATTCGCCATTCGTCATTTCGTGGAAAAACAAAGGTAGCAACTCATGACGAATAACATATAAAATATAATTGCCTTTGAACATTTGCAGTTATTCAAGTTAAATTACTATTTGCTATTTTACTACTGCCCACACAACTAGGCTAACTGGAACAAAAGCGCTGTTTCTTTTTAGAAGTTCAAGTTTGGAAAATGGAAATTGGAAATTGGAAATAATGAGCTGTTACATCTATATTCCACATTGTACAAAATACAAAGGACTGTCTTAATGAGGGAGCAAACAATAAAAACTACTGGGAGGAAAAATTTGAATGGTTCTACTCACTTGTATTTTCGGGTTTTGTCCAACAATAACCCACCAATCACGGAACCCACCATACCACTGAGAACGATACTTAATCCGATCCGTCCAACGTCTTCATCGAAACCCTGGAAAAATAAATAGACAGAACAATGGAATTAAATATTACATAATAAAAAAAAATGGAAACAAACAATCATCAATCAAATACCAAATACACAATAAACATAACAAAGGTCAGTATAATTAATAACAAAGGTCCATGATATTTATGCATCTCGTATAACGTATAACGTATCACGTGTACATCATTTCTGGAGAGAGTGGTAAATAGCAAATGAGGAGACCACACCTTAAACTCGTCACCAATGCTACTTCCACATCCACACTTTTCAAGTATTCACTTGCTTTACACATGTTTATTTATCTGATAACACTTTTATCTATTTGCTCTCGTATCTCGTACTTGAACATTCTGAATTCTGAATCCGTCTATTTTCTATTTGTAAACTTGTCATTTCTACTGACAACTAATTGTAGCAAGTTGACGGTGCATAATAAATAATAATATTCATATTGATATAATAATGTATGCAAATTCTGGATTTATCAATTATCATTTTTTGTGCCAAGTTCACTGCTATTGCTACTTCAAGTTCCGGTGAGGTGAGGATTCACTCTATTTTCTGTTTTTGTACTTTTTATGTGGTTTCATGTAGACAACATGCAGAAGAACCGTGTTTTTTCCCTTCTTCTGCTAGATTCTTGATTATTTATTATTTATTCGTAATGTAAATCACGTCTCTTGTATTTTTGATCTTTATCTGTGTTTCTTTATTTCTGTATTCTGTATTCATCAACGGTTAAAAAGAGAGTAAAGAATCAAAACTGAACAGAAAAGGAATAGAATTACGAAGATAGTAATAGCAAATATCAATGATAGACCAAACATCGCACATTTGGCATTGTTCAAAAACAGCAGGAAATGAGAACGGACATATCGATTTGTGAGCGTTCACCACAAAAACTTTCCACTAATTTAATACACAACAACAAACAAGAGTTTGCGAACAATTAAGATTCACGATGATCATATTAGTTCATATTATTTCATATATGTTTTCTTCCCACTTCCACCACTTTCACTCTATAGTGTGTAGCATCGCCACAATCCATGATGGTACAAAAACGCCTTTATCCACATTCCACATTCCACATACTCAATGACTCATGACATCATTCAGTCAGTAATCAGTAAGCCAGAAGGAGAAAGGACAAACAACAAGACGTAAATATAAAGAACCATGTCATACTCCATAGTCCATACTCCATGCTCTTAAACTATTGTGGTTATTTGAAAAAGCGATACTGTACGTAGAGACGAGAAACAACATAAAACCCATCCAAGAGGATCAAATCTAAACAAGTCAACTCGGCAATTTCACATACTCTCTTCCAAGTTGGTTAAAGTATATTAGAACATTGAGCATTGGGCATTGGGTACATCTCAAACTGTTATCTAGTATCTAGTATTTTAGAAGGAAGTGGTGGAGTGAGAAGTGCAAAGGGAAGTGAAACAAAGATGAAGACGAATAACAGATGAAACTGAGAATGAAGCCAAAACAAAAACAAAAAAAACAATAACAAAAAAATCCGCTCTCTTCAGAGTCTGTCTGCTCTGAAAATCCTATTGACTAATCTTTCCATTAAATAGTGAAGAGAGAAAAAGTGAAAGACAGACAGAGACTAAAATGTCTCAAGTCTAGAGTCTACAGTCTTCAGTCTTCATGAACAATGTCCATCAGGCGTTGTCTGACAGTATCTAGAATCTAGAATCTAGAATATTTTCCTTTTCGATTGTTTCTCGAGTCTCGAGTCTAGAGTCTTGAGTGTAACAGCAAACAAATCTAGTACAATATGCAATATGCAATGCACAGACCATAGCAAATAATATAATATAATATTATAGTGTGTTGAGTGTTTTTAGAGGTTTTCTTTTTTGCTCTGGTTATTTTTCTCTTATTACTTTCTCCACTCGCACACACTGCTCTTTTTTTCTATAATATATTCTGCACTCTACATTCTATTCATAAAGAAGGAAAACTGTTGTAATTCTTTCACGGCTATGAATTTCATTTTCAAGCATGCTGATTAAATCCTTTTGTTTGCCGTTTGCCGTTTGCGACACAGCCATAAAATGTGCGCAGTTATATAATAATATATTAAATTTCTCATGATTATTACGTAAACTCAGACTCTATGTCTGCGTATGGTGTGTGATGTGGGATGTGTGATTCACTTGCAATTCATTATTCATTATTCCTTTCAAAGACAATAATGGATTAAAAAATAAATTGTAAATTTTCAAAAAGATGTAATTAAAAAATTTGTGAGATGTGGAAAGTGGAATGTTGAAAACCATTATAATTTGTAATTACAAAATTTGTATTAGAGACAACGGACATAATATGCATTATGCAACCTAAAAATATTAAAAAAATCCAGGCTAAAATCTACAATCTACAGTTATTACGCATTGAACAATGGATTTTAAAGTATTTTTAAGAGCAAATAGAAAAAGAGCACTCACCTTGTAATATTTGAGAATGAAAGAGCTGAGAAGTGTTGAGATGGCGTAAAAAACTCCAACATTCATACCGTAGCTAGCGAGAAGGAGGATGTAACCTTTATTACTTAAAAGTGACTTCATGGATTTGAAATAACTTTCTTTCTCGGATGTTGCCAACGCCAGTTGAGCTTTACTCGGTGGTGTTGGTGGTCGCTCTTGGAAAACTGAATGGAAATAAAAGTGAAAGGAAAATTGTAAAAAATACTTAAATGAATGAGCAAGATTTTTCTAAAGTTTAACTTTCCACACAAAATTTATGTGCAGTCACTTGCACTTTTTCAAAATGTCTAGATTCTAGATAAGAAATAAGATAGTTTTGGATTCGGGATAAATTGTTAAATCTTTTTCAATTGTAATTATTAAACGACTCACTTTGTAACATAATACAAAATACACAATACACACTATATACGTTTTTGTATCCAGTATCTAGCATCACAGTTAACTACACAAATACATTTCTCGGAAGGAAAAAGAAGAAAAAGTAAAAGTTTTGGGTTACACATGAAAAAGGAAAGGGAAGAATCCTTTGTGATTGACGTTGACTCAATTACGAAAAGAGTTTAAATGGTCCTTTAAAACTCCAATCTCTAATCTCCAACCTCCAACTTCAAAGCTTTTATCCGTCATCTTATCAAAACTCAAAGCTCAACGTCAAGTGGAGACTAGAGATTTGAGACAGCACAATTACGTAAAGAAAATAAGGTTTCAAGTCTCGAGTCTATTCTTTTTTACTGTTTAAAATTTATCAGGCGCTTTCTTCAGTTTCATCTTTGAGACTTTACTCTTTACTCTTGATTCTTGATGAGTCAAATTACTATCGATTGATTCTCAAAGAAATCTTTGACTTTGATCTTATTTATCGTTTATCCAAAGTCAAATGTCAAGTGTCCAAAGATACAATAAAATGACGACACTTGAGTTTTGACTCGCCTTTCACTCCTTTCTTTCTCTTTTTGCGCTCTCCGCTCTCTTGAGGACAAGAGAGCAGAAATGGGTAAAGGGTAAAAGAGGGTAAAACAAATACTCAAGGATCAAAATACTCAAGGATCAAAATACTTATCACTTAAACAACCTTTATCATTTAAAATACATCAAATTGATTAGTCTACTTACAAAAGACAACACAGATGAAGAGAGCTGCAGTCGCCGCTCCAGTTCCATAGTACATAATCTACAGTTCACATAAAAGCATCAAGAATTAAAACTTTGACTCAAATTTCAACCTTATTGTTTTGGTACACAAAATACATAAAAACCAACCCAAACATAAAAGACATGCATCACATAATCAATAATATTATATTTACATGCTTCGAGCTAGACGCATATAGTATCTATTATCTATTGAGAAATTGAACTTACACTTAACCCGTGTCCCATATCTTCAATGGTTCCATTTTTAACTAGCATCGGTGGTAAGAAGAAACCAAGAGCAATTCCAAGCTATAACAATACAACAATACAATATAGAGAAAGCATAATAATTAAAAGAATTAGGATTAATTTTTTGTACTTGTTTGATTTTTTATTACATTAAACCTCTTTTTTGCAACAGTATACGTTTTACAGTTTACAGTACATTTTCCTGATTCTTGGCATTTCTCTGCTTATTTTGTGCATGTACTATCAAATATCAAATATATAATAAAATAGTTTTGCACCAAGTACCCAGTCAGAAGTATCATTTTATTCCGAGCATATAATACAATGCGCCTCGATATCTCTATGTAATTTACCTTATTAAAGTAGTTGATACCCTAACGAAATCAGAGCAAAATACAAATATAAAATAGAAAAGGAGACTGTTGACTGTTGATATTATTGTCAATTGAAAACAGATCTCTGGTAACTGGTAAATGCATCTGTCCAATCTCCAATCACAATAGCATTTCTATGTTTCCCTTCTAACTATAAACTATTAAGTGATTCTGCCATCAGGCATCAACCATCACTTTGCAAAAACAGTTGAAATGCTTTCTAACTACTCGAGTGCTAATAAGATACTTCCTCTCTCTTCTCTTCTCTTTCACTGTGCAAATTCCCACTACTGCTACTAATATCCATGCCCTGTCTCATGTCTCATGTCTCATGCGTGTATAAAGACTCATGACTTTTAGCATTGGAATCTCATGAAACTAAATACACTACACAGTGTACAGTGTACAGTGTACAGTGTAGAGGAGTACTTTGTTCTTTCTTTCTACTAGTAGAGTGTGGAGTGGAAACATGAGCATTGAGCATTGAGCATGAGTATCAACTATGAACAAGGAACAATGAACAAACTCACTTTGGAACTTGGAACGGATCTCCAATTCAATTCGTCCCTCTGTCCAAGTTTTAATCAAATTAAACTCAGGAATCAACTTAAAGTGTCAACTAGAAACTAGACGTAATGTATACCAAGAATGTCTAATATCTACTGTATATTAAACATATAACGTCAGGAATCAGCAGTCAGCAGCCAGCTGTCTATCTACTATCTATCTACCGGAAAATAAAATACCCTGTCCTGTCATGACAATGTAACATCAAATATCAAATTACTAATGAGTTTCCAAATTCCAAAGTCCAAATTCCGAATGTTGAATGTACAAAGTACAAAGTGCAAAGTAAAACCTTCACACAATTTTATTTTTAGACCACTACACTACCGTCATTAGTTAACGTTAAAACAAAGGATGATGATGATCATAAAATTCAACTTCCCTTGTATCTTGTGTCTTGGTGTTGTGGCACTATGAATTCAATATTCAGGAACTATACTTGAAAATAATTGGAAAGTAAAGTAATGTAATGTGAAATGGAAAAATCAATTTCAAAATTAAAAAGACTGCTTTTCCACCACTAACAAGCTCATTTTATCATTTCGTGCTTTTGTTTTCTTGTTCAGTGAACCTAAGATTTTTTCATCGTGTGTTATGTGTTTCGGATTTTACGGTCTGAACAAAATACGAATTTCAAAAACAACTGGTTGAATTAGAAATTAGACATCCGAGTTTATTCTCCTGTTCCTTATGTCTATGACTTACGACTTACGACAGGTTTTCCTACATAGGAAAACCTACGTAGAAGCTACAAGTTACAAATGCATAGCAAACGGATTGGAACGGAAATTAGAAATTAGAATATGTGCAACAGCAGTATAAAATATGAAATCCTAGCACGTGTAATGTGTAACTTGTAATTTACAGATGGTTGAAATTTGCTTCTAAAATCCCTTTTGCATACAAATACGAATACAAATAAGAACATACAGAATAAGGATAGGTCGAACGAGGATAAAGCATTCTATAATCAAAATCATCGTGAATGTATGTAAATGTACATTGTACATTGTACATATTGGGTTATTAGCATTCGCTCATTATCGAGTTATCAAGTTATCAGTGGCTGAAAATTATGGATAGGTTGCAATTTCTAATTTACACTGCAGTTTGAATACTGAACATTGAACACACAACACACTGAACATTCAACCGTGACGTAAACTGGAAACTCGAGTGTATCACGGTTTCATTATCAAGAATCAAGAGTGTATAAATAGAACTGTAAAGGTAAAAGTGCAAATAGTAGAGCTCTAATTTGCTCCAGGTTGCACAAGAAGTATATACATACTTTTTCGTCTAGTCGAGTGCCGAGCTAATCATGTGATTAGACGTTAGACGAACTGCTGTAAAAATTAACAGGGATTTGTGGTATAAAATTTGTCAATTCTGTCTGTAGATTACATAAATTTTTACGAAATCACATTCTCAAACCTTTTTCCGCTTTTTTAGCATAGAATTTAAAGCCTTTATCTTTAAGATTTAAGGTGAAAGTGTTGAAGTTGGAAATGGGAAACCCCTCGATATTTTAGGCACTAGCACTAACAACGTTAGCATCGGAGAAATGGGCCGAAACTCAAGATTCAGGATCCAAGCTCAAAGCTAAAATCTCGATACTACATTGAACCGTATTTAACTTGTTATAACATTGGATAGTAAAAACAGATTTTACTATTTTTCACCAAACGTAAAATATCAAATCTGAAGCTGTAATCCTCTCTAAAATAAATACAAGTAGCATTGCAAGCACCAAATTTAGTATTTAGTATTTGGTGTTCGGTTTCCTGTCCTATAGGTGACATGTGAGTGAGACACTCTGATATTTGGTCTTTGGTATTATTATCATAAAACTCTATGGGGTTTTAGGTTTTAGAAAACAGAAAACAGGCGCATAATAAAATGGGTAAAACTATGACATGTGACCTGTATTTTATCTGTACTGCATACTATATAGTGTAGTCGTATTCGTAGTCGTAAGTAGTGTTGTATTTTAGTAGACATGAAACAAATTTTATACATACCTGGTTTCCAAAGACTCCGATTGAGGTGGCTGTAGAAACTTGGTCAGGTCCAAACCAAACTGCTGCAAGTAGAGGAGGAATTCCAAGAATAAAGATCTGTGAGCAGGCAACTATACTTTGACCACAAAAAGCCACCCAAAATAAATCGGGTGAGGCGGACAATACTTTAATCCAAGAGCCAACTGCTGTACCCAACGAGCCCAACAACACGGCTACTCGAAGACCCTGAAAGTAATAACCAAGAAAATTACTTTTAGAATCACATCTAGAATCCAGATCCTTTTCACTGTTCACTCTACATCCTCTTTTTGATGGGCTAGATATAACAATTTACAATATGTAACGTAATGTCAGGATTCCGGATTCTGGGCTCAGGATGGAGACTTTTACCTTCATCCTGACATTACGTCTTTCTTTCCCTTGTTGTCATCATCAATTAAACCCATACTGTTGACCGTCCAGCTTGTATTTTGTATTGTACTTTGTACAAGAGTCTAGAGTCTAACACTCAACATGCGGATAAAAAACAGAGAATTACGTGTAATGTATATTTTTTGAGACAGTCCAGACTCCAGACTCGAGGCTCCAGTTTCTACTCTCCAGACTGCAACTTCACTTATATTAATATTTATCGTGATTCAGTTTGTCAATTAGTACTCGCATCACGTAAAACTGTACGGCCGTTAAACGCTAAACTAGCTACTGATAGTGTAAGCCATTTCTTATCTCTGATTGAAAAAAGCATAGAATCTTAAATCCAAGGCTTCGTAATTCCTAACTGAAGAATCACTAACAAAATAAAATCCAAAATCTAAAATCTAACGTGGTACAAGTATCAAGTATCCCTACATTTTATTATATTACGGATAGTCGATATTCGATTCAGGAATAGAATGGAGCGAGAATAGAATCTAGAATATAATAACAAGCAACTATTAAATGCATGTAATTTGCTATAAAAAAGCAAATTTCGCATTGATCTCATCTCCGAATCTAATTGCCATACTCGAAATTCGAAACTCGAAAAGAAAGAAGCAGAGCAGACATGAATGGGAATTAGTTACTAGTTATTAGCTGTACTTAAGTGGTGCATTTTTTTAAACTTTTTGTATCATGGAATATGGAATGCCTGGAATTTTTTGTCAGTGCCACTAGCACTGACGCTTTTCAATTTTTAATGTGTATCTCAAACCTTCAACTAAAAAACAACATTTTATATTCTATATTCCTAGTTTGAATTTTGAAAAACAAGAAACAAAAGTTGATAGGGATTCAAGATTCAAGCTAAAGTTCTAGATTCTAGAATCTAGAATTACAAAAGGAAGTCTAAAAAGTACCAGCGGCAATTCGCCGAGTTACAGTTACAATAGTTTTTGGTTTCATGTTCCATGTTCCAAAACTTTAGAATAAAATGATATGTTGAATGTTGAAAATATTACATATCATTCAAGGCATTTAGAATTTAGATTTTAGATATTTCGTCCAGGCCTACATGACACTGTGAGGAAATGAGAGGCGAACGTCGTGTGGAGAATGCAGAATACATTATAAACAAAAGAAAGAAACGACAGGAACGGATACACGTAATAATGATCGTGTTATGCAAATATTCAAATATTTAATATAAAAATAATAAATCGTCTAGATATGCACGTGCAACATGTGTATGTAGTATGTACGTTAAATGTGCAATGTAAATGTACACTGGGGACGACAAGAAAAGGTTTCATTCGAGGAGTAGAATTCGAACTCGAATTTCGGAGTGAGAATGAGTTCTTGGAATTATAACGAAAAATGAAAACAATAGAGAATAATAATAATAACAATTAATAATCAAATGGTAGAGAAAGAGAAAAGCATCTACCTTTGCCTCGAGTAGAAATGTAGCAGGAAAAATCAGTGGAATGTAGACAATCATGTACACCTGTAGAAATTGAAATAAAAAACAAATAATTATTATTATTATTATTGTTATTATTGAGCAGTTGATCAACCGCTCATATTTGATACCCAATATTTAATTAATTTGTTAACAATTAATAATTAACAAATTGTTTTACTAATTAATTTTGTAGGCACTTACAAGGGATGTCGCATCGACCATTTGTTCCGACACTCCATAATATTCAGCAATTACCTGTCCACAAATTTACATGTTTATTAAAATGTAAAAGGGTTTGTGAAATGTGAAATGAAAATGCAAGGTTGTTGGAATACAAAATTCCGAAAAAACTTACTGTGTTAATAATTGCATATTGAATCCATTGAAAAGCATTTGACATAGAATACATAACAAAGAGGATGAGGATGAGCCATCGTCTGGTGTATACACGACATTCCCCCGAATTCGAGTCAATAATTTTATCTTGGTCATTTCCAATAGTCTCTAAAGTGACATCTCCTTTCTCTCCCTTCTTGTCAATTTGAAGAGCATCTTTCTCTTCCTGTGCTTCAGCCATTGTGCTTTTGTCTTGTGCCCCTGATGTTGCCATCACTTTGTGTATTATATTCTTCCACTCCTACTTATCTTCTATCTTCTAGTTTTGATTTGTACTCTTCGGTTTGTTCACTATTTTTTATATGGTACTCCTCCAACCTGTGCCTGTGTGATTGCACAAGGAAAAATCAAAAAAATTATTCTTATTAATATTCAATCTCTTCAGCTGTTATATACACAAAACAATGTAAAAACGTTTGGGTGGGTGTTCAATGCTCAGTTTTCAATTTTTAATATTCAATACCGGGTATTATATTTTATCGATATTAATTATTGGATTAATGAGGTTGATTTGTAGTTCACGCACAGCCACATTTCATTTGTGTACAAGTAGTTGTAGTTTGTAATTTGAAATCCACAGGCACCTCATTCAAGCCAAGCAAATAGTAAAAACTAAAAAAAAACTCACGCACACACTGATACACAATTCACGCACAAACTAAAAACTAAAAGTAATAGCACGGCAAGTAAAGAGTCAAGTAGAAGCGAATGCAAAACACGATGTTTCTCTTCCGCCGTGAAACCCAACACTATAAACTGAACTCATTTTATTGGCATTGGAGTAAATTGTAATTGGCAAATAAGTCAAAAGTATTAGAAATAGAATAATAAAACTATAGGCTAAAAATACTTTTTTCATCGTAAAGTTTCTACCTTTTGCCGAGTTTTATTATTAACAACCTGAAAGTTGCAATTTAATTAAGTGGATCCTAATAACATTTCATTTTCCATTCACATTCCATTCGTAATTCGTAGTTTTTGTAATTCGTAATTGCCTTGAATAATAAAATTAGAATTTAGAGTATTTTTTAGTTTTGACTTTTGACTATAAAACCACAAACCACAGTCTAAATTCAAAATTATTATGTGATGTTTGGCTCACAAATAAAAACTAACACCATGGCAAAAAAAAATATTCTACTGTTTTCAATTTTCAATAACAATAAATAATAATATTTTTATGTTTTTTATAATATTATATTATCGATTATCGAATTTCATGTAAAACCCGTACACTCTGCACTCTGAACTCTTTCGTTTTCATTTGTACTCATATCTCATGAGACAAACTCTAAAATTAACAAACAAAAAAGCAGGCGCAATGAGCTGGGCACTGGTTCTTTCAGCCGAACCAGTGCCGACTGAAAATGATGGTGAGAAATTGCAATCTTTTATACATGATTTTATTTCGTATTGAACGAGTAACGAGTCAATAACAAAACAAGCAGGCAAACAAATATAATAAAGAGAACCGAGACAATACAAAGAAACCAAATGTCAGTTCACAAAGCGAGGTCATATAAAACAGTAGGAGGCACAAAGCACAAAAAGAGACGATAGAGTATCTGTAGTTTTTAGTTTGTAGGTGGAGGACGATTAATTCGGTTCTTTTTTCTTTTGCTTTCTACCAATGTCAATGTTTTATCATTTATAAACCGTGCACACACACACACAAATACAAAACCAAAACACACACACAAATTATCTACGTTATCAGTTATCAGTTATCACTCGTCGTTGAGCTATGGGCTATACACAAAACGCAACACACACACACATATACACACATGTATAAAATGCTACTCGCTGAATTCGGTTATATTCAATTTTTAGTGTTCAACACGTTGAACAATAGTAAACAGCAAAAAAAATATAAAATGTAAAATGAATGCACGGCATTCAATCTTCAAACGTAGGCCAAATCAATACCTTTAATTAGCGGTAAAAAACTGGGGTTAGAGCAGAAAACTCGTTTGATTCATGAACAAGAAACGGTATAAATATTAAATGAGCCAAATTGTATAATGTACAATGTACAGTTTGATTGACGACTGAAGACGGTGACGGAAACGGAGATGGAAAAGAAAGACGCTCGCGGTGATTGTTTGGAACTGTTCTAAGAGGTTTTTGGAGCAAGTGGGAATAAAATTGGCATGAGGATTTTCGTAAAATGCTCGTCTCCTCTCCTCTTGTCACCGTAATCGTAATCAAGGCTCAACTGACAATGAAAATGATTTTGATCCAGCTGTTTGAGTGCCTACTGTCGATGTCGTTCTCCTCCTCATTTTCACCAATTCACCATCATCAACTATATCTGACTATCTTGTCTGTCTGTCTGTTCATCCATCCATCCATCTATCTTTACAAACGTTGACACAAGTTATGCTTCTGATATAAAATATAAAATGTATTATGTATGATCAAGTATATTCTAGACTCTAGACTCTACACTCATATTTTCTGCTCGCCACTCAACACTCAACACTCAACACTCGACACTCACTACATCAACAGAATCAAATGGCAAACGGCATACGCTAAAAAAGTGTCTCATTTCACACTGTCAAGTCAACTACCAATAACTCTTGATTCTTGATTCTTGAGTCAAGCGTCTAGAATCTAGAATCTAGCATCTAGCTTCTTGGTTCAGCTCAAGTCCCAAGTTTGTATAATATATAGGGAACATCAAGAATCAAGACATTATAAATTATGAGGACTAAATGGATTTGACTTGAACATACAAAGAGTAATCTAGTGATTGTCACAAGTAAATTTGTTAAAATAATAATGCTTAAATTACCATCATGACAGATACGTTGTTCCTGTTCTCATCTTCCTCGTCACTCGTCACTCGACGCTCGTCACGTCTATCGTCAATATTCCATAGTTCATTCTCTTATCATAAGATTGATTAATCTTTTATTGCATTTAATTGAATATTTAACACGTTGACCGTATCAAACAGTAGGCATAGACAGTGAGAAAAGAAGAAAGGAAATAGAAATATCTCAAGTGTGCACATAAATGGCAATAGAATATAGAATGAACTGTATTTTGCAACTCGAGTAACTCGGTAGAATTCAGAACTGAGACTCTCTGCCTCTGTGCTGACTTTACATCAATGATATTCTACAATCTACAATTTAAAATCTGCCAACGGAATATCAACTGTTGTAATTTGTAATTGGAACGGAATCTTTCCCCTTTTTTCCTTCAACAATTTTTGCACATCATCAGCATTCAGCATTCGGCATAAATGTGATGGCCAATTGTAACAAAAGACAAAAGACCTCGAGTATAGAATTTAACACATTTTGAATTTTGTAACACAGTCGGTGGTTTTCCATATTCACACTCCACAATCCGAGTACGTGATCATTGTACATTATGCATGGGAGGACATATACGTATAATAGTAATATATGTGAGCTTTATGCATATGAAAGAATCACAAAAACGTCAAAAAGTCAATGAACAAAACGGCTCTAGTGTCTCACATCTAGTATAACTCTTCGTGGCAGCTCGGGAATTTCGTTTAATTCTTCATTCTTCACTTCACTTTTAATATGATTCATCGTTATTCTTCCCCTCCTTTAGATTTCAGATTACAGTTGGATTTTGGAATTAATTGTATTAATACACAGAGTTCTTTTGTTCTTGACTCGCTAGTCCATTTCATTAACTGCTTGCGCTACTGACTACTGACTAGAGCCTACAGTCTACAGTCTGCAGTCTGCAGGCTTTGGATGCTCAAGCCGGTGGATCGTAGAATGAAGCTTAAAAACGAAGGAATGAATGAGAATGAAAATGCTATTGAGAATGAAAGCGAATGTGACAATAAAAGAGAAAGGAATTCTTCAGGATTCAGAAGCTTTTTCTGCACTTTCCTTGGAGAAAGAAGTTTCTATGCACTATTTTTAGCTAAGGTCTACATACGATTGGCGATTGACAAGTCGAGTGAACGACCTCCGAAACACAAAATTGTGTAAAATATAAAATATAAAGTGACAGAGTATATTATATTCCTCTACAAAAAACGTACCGTGTACCTCTACGCACACACATGAATTGCCAATTGAAGAATGAATGGTGGTTGAAATGTTGAAATGTTTCCTCTTTGCTCACTGAACACTGAACATTGGACACATGTCCATTTGTCTTGCATGTGCACTTTGTAACATTTCCATGAATGAAAATGCACAGGTTTATCCTATATCATTCATCATTCAATGCTCGATAGGAAATAGAGGCAAACTTTTGAAGTTTTCAAACGGTGAAAGAAAATGATGGTATTTTTCTGTTAGTATGAATATGCCATGTGAATACAAACTTAAACGAGGTCAGTTGGTGAATATTTTATGAACTCTTTTTTACACAGTGTACATTGAACATGGTACATCTATACAAACAAAAATCTATGTTTGTCAGTTCTATGCACAATGTATATTGTACCGCTTTATAGACACCGCTACCGCGTGGCACAGTACTCGATACTCAATACAAAGTACAGGAACAAGTGATTCACTATGATTGGTCATTGTGGTATGAAAACTTTCTTGGTTTTCGGTTTTCGTGGGTAGTTTGTAGATAGTTTATGTGATGAATAGATCTGAATCATCATCAAGTACTCACTTTTCATCTACAACCCACTGACATGAAATAAAATTGTATACAAAAATGCAAAATACAAAATAAAGTTTGAGCTTTTAGCTTCCCTCCAAAACAAATAAGATAAAGATTCCGGATTTGGAGGTGAAGACAAAAAATTTCCGTGTACTTTCTGACCTTTCCTGCGCTAAACTTGCAATCATTTCTTATTGCCCTTTTCAACATTCTACGTTCTACAAACTGACATTCAATTGGATCCAATTTTATAGCAGATCCAATTTTATTGTAGCTGAAAAACTCAGCTACAATAAATCCCAACCGAATCCTGCGGGAAATTTTGATGCGGGTCGAGGCATTGAAATCCTGTTAAATGTCATCAAAGAGTTTTACTCCTATAACTTGTAGCTTATGATTTATGATCTGCGTATGTTTTATATTTTTTGCGTACAACGTATAACATATAATAAAACGCAGTAAAATTATTACACGTGACACGTGACTGAACACAGTGAACACTGAGCATCAAATATTGAGAGAGGTGGTAAAAATATACGTTCTAATATCAAATATTTGAACGATAGAGGAAAATATATAGTGTATTTATAATATAAAAAGTAAACGCGTGTAGATTGCAGATTATACAAGTTATATTAAAAATGATTATTACTGACCTCATTAAATTGTGCTGGTCAATGTTGAAAAAGGTGGTTGTGGTTGATTCCCATTGATTTATGATTGTATCGTTAAATCTTTAGTTATTATAGTTTATATTTAAATGGTTATGTACACGTTTCAATTTATTTCACTATTTAATGTTGATAGCATTTAGCGTAAATTAACGAGTTTTCAGCTAGAGACTAGAGACTAGAAACTAGAAACTAGAGAGCGACATCAAAGAAAGCTGAGGAGGAAGATGGAGAGGGTAATAAAAGTAATGGACAAATGACCTATTTTGACTTTATTGTGCTTACACAACCTTTTTGCTCCGCTTCACTCCTTACTTTCTACTCACTTGCTGATTTCATTAAATGAGGAAGATGAGTAAGTAAGAATTTGATTTATTTCAAGTATACTCTTTTAACTTGAGTGGCTTGAGACTTGAAACACATGTAATGATGAAATTAGCTATGATATTATTTGTAGCTTACACGAGTCACAGAAATGTGATGATCCTGCCGGAGCTCAATTTTACAAGGAATCTGTAGTTCTTGTCTTGTTACTTGTTACAGTTATTACATTTTATACTTACACTCACTTGTTTGTCAGTTGTCGCTGCTTAGGTATTTTGTATTTTGATACAGGATACAAGAAAACACTATCACTTATCACAGATAATTTTTTTCTTATTTCCGAGAAACGAGAATCCCCACAAAAACCAAAAATTTCAGCTGTACATTGTACATATATTCAGTATTCAATGTCAATGCATGTAAAATGTGGAGACGGAGACGAAAGAGCAAAATATGAAGCACACTTTTTCATAAAAGTAATTTGACTTTTGATTGTAGAACAAAAATGGATAAAATTGCTCAATGCTCAATGATCATCAATCGTCATCATTAGGAACATTATCAAAAAAATCAGTTCAATTCAATATGGATTGTCAGTTTTCTTTTCTGAGTAATTTGTAATTTGTAATAGAAATGTACGTGTTTCTAGTTTCTTGTGCAAAGTGTGTATTTACTGTGGAGTAAAGTAAGATTGTCTATATACTATATAATCTATATTATTTTTATTTTTATACAATTCAGTTTGTGAAATGTGCAGTGTACAGTTTTAGGTATGCTCCTCATGTGAAAGCATCGAGGATCGAGGATCGAGCAGGAGTTGTGAGTTGTAGGCTACACAGAATGAAACTGAAACGATGACAATAATAATAATTCATCCATGGAGGAAATCAATGGGAAAAATGAGCAGTTTGAACTTGGTACACTCAACACTCAACACACAACTAATAGTTGTTATCTATTTGTCACTGTTGACTGTGTTGTGTGTTCTGGGTGTACCTAATAATAATAATGATAGTAATATAGAGCATAGATAGTTGTCGTTATATTATATATTTTACATGTATGTTTGCCCATTCATATGTATCTATATTTTTACCAATGGTTCTCTCTCTCTCCTTATCTCTCCTATAGTCAATAATACCGTAGTAGTCGTAAGCTATACTTTTTACTTTTTATAGTACAAGTAGATAGTACAAGTAGATACACAATTTTTGTACACCCTATAACTATGCATGTATGTATGTTATATGGTATGTATTCAATACTGAATATTGAATATTGAAACGAAATGTCATCACAGTTTACTCTCTGGATTCTGGTTCTGGATCAACTTGACATTTGCACTTGTAAAACACAAAGAATGCACACACTAAAATATATTATATTATATTTCTAGTTTTAGTTTTACCAGGAGGATGGACAATATAATATGTAGCGTATTGTATTATAGATTTTAAACTATAGTCTGTAGGAGAATAGGAAAATATCAATCGTTAATCAGTTGTGGGTATTTTATAGTTTTTGTACATTATTTATTGTTCTGATACTTGTACATGTAATACTGTACATTTTTTAATATGTTCATCTTTATATTATATTATTTGGTATTTCATGAATTATAATATAATAAAAATGTCACCTTTACACTTTTCACTGTAATCTGTAATCATATGCCGTTCCAAGTTCCAAGTTCCACGTTAAATCAAACGTCAGCATCAAAAATATATTAGTATTCTATGTATGCATATAGAAAATATTGGATTTATTTCACTATTTTATTGATTTATTGTCAAGTGTCATTAGTATTGCAAATTGTACATTGTACATCCGATCCGGATTATATTTCATTTTTTTGAATCTTCAGCAAGACATCCTGCAAAAAATATAATATAAACCAAGAACCATGAACCATGAACAATGAGCAGTGTGTAAAGCAGATTTGAGGAATATTCAATGGACAAAATAGGCATTATGCATCATGTACTTGTCACAAATCACAGATCACAAATACAAAATAATGCTTATAGTCAGCAGTCAGCAGTCAGCCGTCAGCTTAAAATAGAAAATAGAATAAGAATGAAAGGATTGATCTGATTGGTCAGTGAGCGTAAAATTTTCTATTCCAGCTCAAATCTTTCTCCTTTTCCCTTCTCGTTACATAAATATAAAAATTCACGAATATAAAATGAGATGTTCTCTGCTAGCATACACATACATGTGTATGCATGATATGATAAGTAATAGATATTGACAATTCAAAACTCAAAATGCTGGAAAAGCACGTTTCCTGGAAAATGGAAAGGAATAAAAAAATATATAAAAAAAAATAACTTGTAAATAAACTGGAAGAAATAGGAAACAACTATACATGAGTACTTGGTACTTGTTACATAAAGTAGGTAAACTAGGTTCTTTACTTTTTGAATTCTAGAATCTATGTAGAATCTATAATCTAGACGGATTCTGAAGAAGGAAACATAATACTGTCTCCTCTCACTTGTTCCTATTTTAACCAGTGCCAGTGCCAGTGCGAGTGTATCTAGTATCCAACACACTGTCCAATTCTAGACTTTAGCATAAAAATAAGTAGAATACAAAATACAAATAATATTCTTGAGTGAATTCAAGCAGGAAGAAAAGGGAACTATCTACACTCTACACTCTGTATTCTATGGTACATGGTTCTTCTCTGCATCTCCTATTTTGTTATTTGTCACTATTGTTGTTGTTGTTATGTTGTTACGTCCTAAGGAGGGAGAATAAAAGAGCTTTCACAAACAGAGAGAGAGGAAAAGTCAAACTCAACTTCCTCTTGGCTCTCGGCTTATATTTTAATGGAAAGTGATCCTTGGACTAATACAGGCAAAAGTTGCTCCCGTTTTGCATTTACTGCTTACTTTTATACGTTATATATACGTATGGACTTTGGACTTGAATTGAATTGAATTGAGTTGTTTTGCTCACTGCTGTATTTTGTGTTACTTCTGAATTCTGAACAAGTTGGGAACAGTGGAGGAGCAGAAGACAGAAGCACATGAATGCACAGGAAGAAAACCAAGAAGCAAAAAGTACATGAACAAGAATAAGAATGAGAAGGAAGTTCAAATGTATCTATAATATTGTGAATTGCGAGTTACGAGATATGAGTGCTCGACATTTACTCGAGGCTCGAGAAAGGATTGGCGATGGAGAATTGAGTATTGAGTAGCACAAGTGCACAGTGTATTGAAAAACGAAAAAAGAAACACAAGATTCACTCAAGTTGGAGGCTGGAGGTTTATGTAAATTGTAAATAGTCTATAGATAAATAATATTATTTTATATTGTATTGTATTTCTGGGAGCTGGGATAAATTTTGCTCAATAAACACAATAAAAGCAATAAGAAATGTTGCTGTTGTTGATGTTGTGTTTGTTAGAGGGATGAATGATAAATGTGATCAACATTCATGGGCATACATAATACAAACAAATAAAGAATAAAGACAACAACACAAGTGGGAGTAGTTCAAGAACCAAGATACAAGATGCAGATGAACCTCATATAACTCCTGAGAGAGTCAATATTCTTCCACTTCAGAGTTTTATGTAAACTGTAGACTGTAGATTCTAGATTCTAGATCGTAGATTGTAGACACAGTAACAAAACTCTGTTACAAGGGAAAAAATCAATTGCCTATCTTCTGTATTTTCTAAAGATCCACGTGAACGGTGAACACATTTTTTTATCTTTGAGGAAATATGATAAACTTTGTGACGCAAAAACATGCTTACTTTTTACTTTTTACATTCGCTGCTTGCTACCTCCGACTGTATTATATAAGTGAAAATGGAGTAACCTCATGTAAATTCATGTCACATAATATGTTCACAATACACAAACTAAGAACTAAGGATATGCGGAGTATTGAGTATGGAAAGAGGAATGAGGAGGAAATTAAAAAAATTAAGCATGAACTTGTTTCTAACATCAATATGTAGCAAAGCGTAGGTACTATAAACCATAATAATTGATATAATACAATATAAAATGTATTGAAAATTGGATATTGGATATTAAATCCTGAATGGTTTAGTTAAAATTAGTAAGAGAAATAATTAACCTATCTAACAGCTAATAGCTACACATTCTACATTCTACATGTGTGTCGGTATATACTTTGTACATGATGCATCAACATAAAATATAAAATCTTATATGTTATGCAAAAATTCATGTGAAATCTTAACTAGCTTCTAGTTTTGCCATATATCAGCAAGCATCAAAAATCAAAATGTCTCACAAGGAGGAAAAGAGCAAATTATTATAACATCTTGAATCTACGCATTTGATATTTGCGTTATGTATTACGTATTATCGATGACAGTTAAACGTGATAAAAATATATTAGCACCACAGTCTACAGTTACAAAAACTAATGAAGAGATGAAGATGACCTACAAGAACTTATGAAGGAGTGAGATGTGAGTGACAAGGTCTAAACATAACCCTCAACGTCTCATTTCACATTTCAAAACCCAAGTGAATGAATGGATGGAAAATGGAAATGAACTCAATTTTATGCAGGCAAAAATATTTTCACCTTCTTCCTCAACTCGTTCACTTCTTGCTTATTCTACTCCAACTATCTTGTGTTTCTACGATAGTTTCTAGTCTACAGATTCCCTACTTCTCAGTCAAATGCCAAATCCAAGTGAAAATAATAAATCCGGTGCTGTGTAGATATTCTTGACTACCGGAGGAAATCTTTTGAAAGGCCTTGCACTTGGCAGGTGGAAATATTTACATTACAACTAGATTTAGACTATTTACACTCACTAATTTTACTCATGATTTCCTCCATCCATAGTTTTAATGCGTTAGTAATTATTTTATTAGCTTAGATGCAAATCACCGTTTCTAATCCAAGTAAATGAGCATGATTTATGCCAATAAAAATACAAAACTTTGTAGAAAATTTTACATACCATGTTTTTCATGTTGTGTGGTCTGCTCGGTGCTTGGTTGGTTGTTGGTTGCTTTGAATTCGGACTTTTGTTCGTCAATATTGATATTGATGTTGATGTATCATTCTTTTTATGGTACTGGGAATTGGGATTTATCACTGTTAAAAAGGTGTATGTTGTATGTTTGTCTTTTTTACTTTTTCACACTGAAAACTGAAACAAATTGACCAACGAAAGATTGATCGATTGGGTCACGAAAATCCAGGATCCAGGCAGCCAGGGAATTTTCCCTTAAAACAAAACCGGACGTGCACAAGAAAAAGTAAATTAAAAAACAACCAAGATAAATTGAAAACGGCTGTTGGCTGTTTACGGTTTACGAGAAAAAGTGCCTAGAAACTAGAAACTAGAAATATCTATAACAGAAACGTCAAGATTCAAGAGTCCAGACTCCAGACACGAGAAAGAAACAAGGTCTTTTTCAACTGTTGTTTTTCAGTGAAATTGTAGTTGATGTTTTTTCCATGTGGTAGTAGTAACAGATAAAAATGTGCCGGGAAGTGGGAATGAGAATGAGAGGAAGAAGGTTAAAGGGTAAATACTAAATAGGTAGTGCTAGGATATTTTGTGCGGAAGCTGGAACAAAATATTGAAAAAAAGTGAGTGTGTGTGTGTTGTGTATGGTGTACGTGAATGTGAAAGTGCGAAAGAGAGGGAGAACGTGTGTAAGTGTGTGTGTGTCTTTCGACTGCCAAACGAGAAATGGCTCAACCGAGTCGCGAATAAACTCTTTTCAACATTTTCACATCCATATTATCAACCATGTGCCGTAGACTGTACTCTGTAGTCTGTGGTAGCTCTGAACTCTGTACTCTTTATTTCCATCTTCCATTCCATGCCACCGAGGAGAATTGTAGTCGTCACTACGATGAAATACCAAAAACCAAAAGTACATAGAATGTGGGATGTGCAGACGCTGTACATTGTGAGTTTAGCTTAGTTTAGTTTAGCTCTGGTCTGGTCTGAGAGAGGAAAAAAGAGTCCGAATCGGTCCTCCTTCTACTCATTCACTCTCACTCTCTCTTACGCATTAGAAACGTGCAAGCAATGTGCTCTCACTACTCTCTGTATTATCTAGTATCCATGTTACACTACATTACACTACACTACATATAATATGCAGTATAACGGAGATTGGCACAACGGACGGCAAATGCGAACATCCTTTCCCATTTCCAAACTACATAGTGATGATGTGAGCTGAGAAACGGAGTGAGAGAGAGAGAGAGACGAAGAGAGATAGAATATAGAATAAGACCGACGAATAATAATGATACATGCATAAAAAGACTTTCCGGGTAAAAGTTTTTTAGCCTCTGAAAATGAGCGCGCATGAATTCTCTCTCTCTCTCTCTCGGTTTGTGTGTGTGTGTATTGTGTATATGAGTGTGTATAAAAAATTCTGTCGTATTGATTCGGATTGCATGAGAATTGAGAATACAGTTGAAGCACTGTACTCTAGTAGACTGTAGAATGTAGAGATTCCTGATGTACAGACTATAGAGACAGAATAATATTCACTTGTGTGTTCTATATATTCTATATTCTACTCTCAACTCTAATCTCATCTCAAGCCCCAAGCCTCAAGGCACCGATTCATTTACAATATGAAACACTTAGGAGAAACGTGCACTAAGTAGTCAGTAGTCAGCAAAGCGGGAAGAAAACCGTGTGCTGTTTCAAAATTCAACAGTGTGTCAGTAATCAGTATAAAGTAGCAACACGGACTACCAACATCAACAGGAACATTTTTGGAAGCTGTAAATCAATTAAGGATTCTGGATGATTATTAACTTATCAAGTGGAGAAACAACTTATGACGCTGGTAAAAGCGTCCACAACATTTCATTTCAGTTTAGTTCTTTATTTATACCACAGCACTAAGCACACATCGTACATCGATACATCACTCATCGTCCAAATAAAATGAAATGTGAAGGGCAAAATAATGTAGTCGATTACCATTCAATCGTTATGCACATGTTATAAATGAATGGATGCATGTTAGTTTATATTTTATATTCTTACCTTTCTGAAACTTACATAACTTGCAAATCGCCCTTGCATGATGCTTCGCTTTTGAATAATGTAATGTGTGTTGGGTATCATGTGCAACATATTTATTTAACGTTTAATGTATTACAGTTTGCAACTGGTGAATCTACATAATATTATAAAATGTGCGCGCATCTTTGTGTATGCACAATGAAAATGACAGTACACTGTACATAACCATTTTCATTTTGCATAACCTTTCTATAATAGAGAATAAGTGAAAGGAATCAATTCGTAATTCGTATATACATGGATTTTTTTACAATTTCAACATTTTCAACTAAAACTCTTTCTTAAAACGGTAATTCTCATTTCAATAATTTGTCGGGAAAAACAAACAATAAATCAAGGATTATGGAAATGTCTATAAATTTCATGCGTTCACACTTTCAGCTTCCGATCATGCATACTTTTTTGGTCTCAATGTCTGGGATTTCTTTAAATTAAAACAACTTCCTGAGCATCTCTCCACATTTTCAGATTCATATAAAATATATACTTCGTACAGAGAGATCTTTGTACTATTCAAAGATGCCCCATTATCATCAGTGACTTTTTAAGGGTAGTTCCCGGTAAATCCCGAGATTTATGAGTAAATCAGTCTCAATAAAGAACCTCTCTATTCAAAGCTCAACATACTGCTTTGATTAATGAATAATAGCGTTCCATCAATGAAAAGTCCTCTAGTTTTGCATTTGGTTATTTCTTTGCTCTTTGCTGCCGTGAGAAAAGGTTCTAAAAATGTACATTCAAAAGCTACTGTGAAATATATGAACTAATATTCTACTACCTCTCGAAATCCGTACAAATGCAACTGAAAAGAGAGAAGCTCTTTTTTCATTTTTTTTTGACCTGAAAACATATTATAATATAGGATACTGACTACTACTTACTACTAAATTTAAAAATGGATGGTCCAGATTTCAGCTCCAGAGTCCACTTATCTTTTTTATGACTGAATGTCCTCAAAATCTCTTTACTGAAAAACGTAAAAGTTCTATCTTGATTCTCAACGCCTTCTTTTCCATTATTGTGCTGTTGCACCTTCGAGTGTCCAAAGTACATATATCAGCTGTTACATATATGGTTTTTCCGGTCTTGATTTCCGTTTTCTCTCTGAATAAACTTTCTTCCTGGATGCAGAATGTAGACATTGACATTTCTTAGCAAAATCTGAATAGATGAATACAGAAGGCACGACAATTGGGTGAGGAATGATGAATATATTACAAAAAAAGTGCTATTATGTAAGCAGGGTCATGAAAAAAGTCAATGCATAAATGACGTACACACATTTTTTTATTGCCATATCGCGTCTGTATGTATTAGAGTATTCTACCCTTTCCTTATATTTTATATGTATCTAAAATCTAAACACAAAAATACAAAGGAGCTGAAAGCTCTAAAAGGAAAAAAAAAATTACGACGAATAAAAAAGTCTAAAATGTTTAAATCAACACTGCTAGTACATAATAAATGCATACTGAGAACCGAGAAATCGCCTCATTTATTTGCGTCCATTCTTTGAGAATCAGGTTTACTTTCGTCTCTTTTTGACAAATAATGTATGTCACTTTTCCTTATTCGTCTCAATGAAAAGAATCCCATAAATAAAATACAAAAAGAAAACATTTTTTCTCGGAGCTGTCAGCTGTAATAGAGTTTGTATAATATATAGTTCAGTTGTACACTGCAAAATACTAACTGAATTGAGGCCACCGACCAGCAATATTTAATGGAAACACATTTTTTTGCATACATAGGAACATTTTATCATCTATGTCGCACGCAGGAAACAGATTTCCATGCACGAAAAATTCATTTCAAATGAATGGATTTTTTTCTGCATTGTGTAATTGTCAAAGTTTCATAAGTACACACAGTCAAGTATTTGCTATAATTTGCTGGACAACATCAATACATTTAAGTAGTATCTGTCACAAACCAGATTGAAAGGTAACTATTAACTAAACTTAAGTATTAGTAGAATTAAACTCCATGGTTCTACAGTACTGAATCTGTACTTACTATTATTCAAAATCATTTTGATACATGCTTAATTTTTCTTTTTGCATTACTGATTTACAGATATTTGATATTTGTCCTGAGTAAATACTATCAACTATCAACAATGCAAAGAGTCAGACAGTTTGTCAACTACCAGTATGTGGTTGTAATTTTTAATATGGTAATAATAAATCTCATTTAATTTTAGTTTTTTATAATCCAAAATAGTCTTGTTTTCTTGTTCTTATGCTCTATAAATACAAATTGTAGTTAATATAAATGTTTAAGCTTTAATAAGTATAAGAATTAATTGTGCATGATTTGTTCATATTTTTTTAGGTTAGAAATAATGGAACTAGAAGACTACCAAAATTACCAACGTTAAAACCTCCCTATGCCTCAAGATACCTTACTTTTGGATTAACTTTCCCAATTGTTCATGCATGGTCTCCCTACAAAAAGACCCCAGATCCTGCAAAGACAGTCAAACTTCGTAATTCAAAGGATACCGAATTAGAAGAAGTATTGATAAGTGTAGATGATATGTACAGGTCTGTCTATATATCTATAAAACAACCCAACAAACTTGCAAAAACGGTTTCCCATGATAAAAATAATTTACCCATGTGCATGCGTTTAATGTGTCGTTTGATGGATAAAATCAGGTCTGGACACCTACATTTGAACGATCAAATGTGGGAGAAACTTCAAAAGCACAAGGTATTTTATGAGTTGCCAATTCGTATTGTAACATTTTTGCACACGTACAATATATAAGTTTAAAAGAATAAAATGACAACATTTAAATTCTACTGTTGAAACTGATATTGTAACTTGAATTGAACTAGGACAAAATGGAACCAGAAATGATGTGGAGGTTAGCTCGTTCAACATTTGAAAAAGCAAAAACGTTACAAGATCAAGCAGCAAAGAAAGCTCTTATATCGGAAGGATATACTCTAATCAAAAAATGTTTAGAATATGATGAACATAATTTTGCAGCACATAAGTAATTTTGAACTAATCTCATAATTTATGAGGCATATGTAAATCATAACATCATTAAGTAGAATTAAGAATTATATAGCAGTTAATTCAGAGGAAAAAAATTTCGTTCTCACAGGTGGGCTGCAATTTTACTAAATGAAAAAAGTAAAATGGATGGACTCAAGTCTCAAATTACCGAAAGTTACAATGTTAAATTTCACATGCAGCGGGCTGTTGAGTTATCTCAAGGGAGGGACCCTACATCTTCCTATTTACTGGGCGTTTGGTGTTTTTCTGTCTCGGAAGTCCCATGGTATCAACAAAAAGTTGCTTCTGCAATGTTTGCAACTCCACCAACGTCTACATAGTAATACATAATATATTTGATGTTGAATTATAGTATTTTCTCTTCATTTCGTTCCAAGTTGAAATTGTATGACGCTATTATCATTTAATGATTGTTGTCTCGTTGTCTTTGAATTTTAGTGAAGAAGCACTCAGTCATTTTCTTGCTGCAGAAAATACGCAGGTATGTTTAATTAATTAGCAGTACAGTAGTTTAAATAAATACAAAATACACTATAAAAAAGGAAAATGAAATGTTTGCTTTAGATTTTAGGATAAAACTATGAAAACTTCATCCAAAAAATAACTTGAAAAAAAAAACTGATTTTTATGTTTACAGCCTTTGTTTTACAGTATGAACCTTCTGATGATAGCAAAAACTTATAAAAAACTAGGAGATGATAATAATGCTGCTATATATTTGGATAAACTACAGTCACTACCGTTAAATAATGAAGAAGATGTTCAGGTTTGTCCCAATATCAATAATGCCATAAGAATAACAACACCTGTATCAATTACTGAGTATGAAAAGTCACACAATTGATGAATTATTTTTGTCAGTCCCTAATGATTCATTACTAATGAATAATGAAAAACACTTCATTGAATAACCTTTTTCTCTATTGTATTTAGGCAAGAAAAGAGGGAGATTTATTGAGAAAAACACTCGTTATAAAGAACTAGGAAAGTTCTAATACAACCTAAGTTTTTTCGATGGATCAAATAAATTTCTAAATGAAATACCCGTGTATTTTACTTTTTACTACAAAGAATAAGAAGCGTAAGCTATGACACCAAAAATACGTATATTATAAGTATATATAGGTAAGATTTTTGTGATATCACGACGCTGTGTACATAATAAATAAGTATTATATAATATATAATGTTGTATATATATATAATATATGCATTGCGTGTGCAATGTGCAATATAAACAAAACAAAGTATTTATGAATTTATGATGAGAATATAAAAGCGCATCGTATATAGTACAATGTTTTTGATATTAAATATGTAGCACATTTGATTTTATTGACTGTTTTCAGAACTTTGGAGTTATTTACTTATTAGTTATTACATTAACTAGAATTCATTTTTATTAGGTTTTATCCACGAGAGTCATTTTTTTAGAATCAGAGACTACTATGTAGATACTTCTACATACTAAACTCTTGTTCATTTTTCACCTAAATGTTGGTTTTTTTCACTTGATGTGTATAATGTACTAATATGTTTTTAAAAGTTATTATCATAGGATTCTTATTTCTTGTTATTATTATTATTATTGATCATTAATATTTTGCTATAACTTTATAGTATACTTTAAACTTCAATATCGTATTTAAACGTATTATCTTCTTATAACGCTTACCGGCGTGAAAAAGAAAGAAAATTGCAAATTTCCTAGTGACGTTCTAGTTAAACACGTTTCACTGAAGTTTTAAAGTATGCTATAATGTTGTATGTTGCATTCATTGAAAATTCATTCAATCAATCACGTACATTGATGCATTCAGAAGCCACTCACAAAATTATTGTAATTATTGTGCAGTATATTATAGAGTATAATATATATGTATATGTGTACAATATAACGCATGTACAGTTTCAATCAGTTGTCGATCAACTTTACTAAAACTAATAAGTATGATAAAGTGTAATACCTATGTTATATTTTAGGAATAATAAGAGGCTTTTTCTTGTTTTTTTCGCAATAATTCCTTAAACTTTTTACGAATTTTACAAAAAAATAAGTCAAATTCAATCACTATTTTGTAGTTACATTTTTTCCCAAACAGTGACACTTTTGTAGTTTACACAAAACAGATTTTTGTCTATTATTCTTACCAGAATCATAAAATATAATATACATCTATATAGTATCTAGTTTATATATATGTTATGTATTTGTATGTTATTACATGTCGTCCGTAATCAGTCTTTGTTGATAAGTTTAAGTTTTACAACGTATCTATTAATACATGTGTATATGTAAGTATATATCTATCTGAATTTGGTATGTACGAGTAGTAGAACACAATTATTTACTTTTGTTGCGGACAACATATTATTATTAGTTATTTTTTAGAGACTACATGAGATTATTATTTTTCATAATACATAAATATTACATTATTGTATAATATGGACTACAGATATTATTGTTATTTATTCATGCTTTTATTTTTTACCAGGACTTTTTGTTGGACATTCTAGCAAAGTGACTTGTATTGAACGTTTTTTTTAGTAGTTAATACTTTTGATACATTATATATTTATGTATATATATATACATATTGTACGACAATATTCCACGTATATAGCTAATAGCTACTATAACCTATAAAGGTATAATTTCATCAAACCATTTTTTGTTTTCATATTTTCTTTCATTGCTATGAATTGGGAAATACATATATGATTAATGATTAGTAATATTGTTTCCCTGTACACCGTTACATTTCTCGTAATCGAAATATATAATATAAAATAAGAAATATTTTTCTACCATGAATCAACTAGTCGGTTAGTATTTTTTGACTAGCTATGTATAATATTATATAATATATATATGTAGTTAAAGTCAATTTTTTTAAAGCGAATAACTAATGATAATTGATAATAATATAATAAGTTTTCAAAAATCTCTTGAAACATCTTTTAACTGGTGTTGAGTATTACTTTTGTATATCGGCGATTGGCGTATGTTCATATTCCATATATTTTACATTTCTTTTTTTATTCCTCTTTCCCGAGTTGTTTTAAATTAAAAAGATTTATGTATTCATATCATAGTTTATTTTTAGTAGACATTCAATATATTGAATTGCTTCTTCAGCCTTTTAGTAAAAGGCTTTTACAGTTTTTCATAATATGAAGTATGTATATGTAATATATGTACAGTGGCTTGAGAGTTTCAGCAGTATATATAGTTTTACTGATTGCATTTTTTTTTCGAGTGACATAATAAGTGGACATACTCTAAATACTAAATATAAGTACTTGTTAGTACATTACCTACACAATATACAGCTTAAACACCAGTTTTTCAGTTTTCAGTGGGTAAATATTTCATATTACGATATTTTATAATCCTACAAAGATAATTTGCTATGTTCATATAGTTTTCATACCACTACATAAAATATAATATGTTGTGTGTTGGATAAGATTGAAATGCTTTTAAAATTATAAATAATAATAATAATTAGTATTATAATTAAAACTGTATAATATTATATTTATACTACATCATTTACAAAAAAATAGGAATACGATAGACTTCTCCAGTATATGCCTATATAATGGCGGATTTATTATACATTATACATTAAACTGAATAAACGTACCTTCTTACAATAGGCACAAATTGAGAACGACGATACAATACTTCAGTATTATTATCTATTTTGTAAATAATGGCGAGAATTTATTGACGATGAGTTTCACAAATAATGTGATGTAAGCTCTATAAAAATTTAAGCTATCATATAATAATATTATAGAATAAATTCATTTCTTAGAAATATGTTGTAGTAGTACTATAATATAAAGTATTTTCTCTCAGAACTCGGACATAATATAATAATATATATATACATAATGTATAGCTTTTTTGTTCCATACTCTTTAACTTGAAAATATATTATAGTACTATAGAATTATTGAAGTCTCATAATATATAGATTCTTTTAAACATGGATGTACACTTTGGATACTACTTTTCATCTCAACAGTGTATCACAACCACAACAAATAAATAAAAAGTAGTACTGAAAAGCAGTAAAAATTACAAACCAGTCTCAGTTTTTATGCTTTCAAGCTTTATATATATACAAATGAATGAAAATTAGTATGGTAATAATAATCATAACAATTACAAGAATATAGGTATGAGTATAGTTTGTCTATACATATTTACAAGAATATCCTTCAGCTCATATTAATTATAACAAATCTATCAACAAAACCTCCTGTTTGAAAGTACAATATGTACACAGTTTTAAAAATAGAGACACTCACTGATATAATATTATACAAGATGTAATTATATGATTAGCTCGGTTTCTACAATAATCCAAATCCTTTACAAGTGATTCCTCCATCTTAATTTTTTCCCATTACTTTTGTACAAAAACTTTTGATGTGTAAATTGAAAAGACAAGAAGATTACTGCTCTCATTTGTTACATAATAATTCCCTGTCGTATGACAATTTTCTACAAAAGTAAAGTATTACAGTATACAGTTGGCTACTACTTCATTTAACATTTTTTATGATTGGCAAATTGATATTTTATATATTATGTATAACTATCAGACGTTTGTTAAAAGTTAGAGTATAATTATTTCACTGACCAGATGATATGTGGGTAGATTCAATAAACTAGTATACTAGTATTCGTTTTGAACTACGTCATTTTTTGTTACATTATCAGGCTACATTATCTATGTATTATAAATGTCTTGTGTATACATAATATGAATTTTACAATTTTTTTTCGGGTTTTCTCTTTTGTAATCTGATACAAAAAAATTAAGTCGGAGGGCTCAACAAGAGTAGTTTATATATACACAAGATGATATTATTTAATACTCCTTGTCAAATTTTTAAAGTGTTTGTGAAAAGCTAGCATCTGCTTGCAACATTAGCCTTTTTTGTCTCGGTTTGATTATTTTCATTTGTTCTTTTTGATGCATTGATATTTTTTCTTCATATTGAGAAACCAACCTACTCACAATACTACTACTGCTGTTGTTGTGTTCTAGTCACTGTATTCTAGTCGCTGAATTTATTCTTGGAGCAGATCTATCATTAACAATTCGAGTTTCTAAGTGCCTGAGATTCTTTCTTCCATCTTTTCGGATTTGATCCATCAAGGACTCTCTAATGACTAGAGGATCAGGAGATTCTCTTGTCTTTGAGGATATCCACTGACGAACACGAAAAGTGGCGGAAATTTCTCGATCAGCAACACTATTTCCTTTTTGATGAGAACCAACGGACGCCACAAGCTTACTTGAAAAACTCTGATTATTTTTCTGTGGTGGAGAATGAATCTTACGCTCAGGACTTTGAGTTCTCATTTGACTTAGTTTAGCATTTAATGTTTGCACAAATATTTCTTTGGTATTTAGAATTGGTGGGGGTGTTCTATTTCCCAAGACTCTATTAGATACAAAACTTGCCGTTGTTTTAAGTAGTTCTTCTGAGAAGCGTCGAGGGTGTCTAGGACTGTTATTACTCGAAAAACTACTACTAGTTCCATTTCCAGTAGTAATATTTGTAGTTGAAGAGGATACCATTTGATAAATTGGTTGTTGAATCGACTGCTGTTGATTATGCTGTTGTTGTTGCTGCGGTATTTGTTGATTATGATGTTGCTGCTGTTGTTGATGCTGCTGCTGCTGTGTTTGTTGATAAATTTGCTGTTGTTGGGGCTGATGAAGTTGTGGAACAGAACCTAGATGACCGTAAGTGGACTGTGCAAGTTTTTGATTTAGAATATTCACTATAGCTGCCCTATTTTTATTTGCAGAGTCGTCCGATTTTCTTCTTCCACTTCCATGACCATTCCTTTCTCTTCCTCTTTCCTCCCTTACGGAATCTTTTTCATCTTGCTTACTTGTCATTGAATTTGCTCGTCGTACCTATACAAAATATTATGTAGAATTTTACAGTTATTTTACATTATTAGCTATTATATTTATGAATTTAAATAAATGATAAAAATGTAGTGATAAAAATATACTTTATTATTGTTATTATCATTGACAATTAAAAAATAACATACCATATTCGGAGATAAAGGCTGATGATTTTTCTCTGTCAATGTTTTAATAGTTTCTGCAACACTCATTCTTTTTGACTGCTCTAGAGTTAATTTTTCAATCAAAAATTGTGGTGGAGGTGGAGGAAGATGTTCCATTGATGCAGTCGGTGTGGTTTCAGAGCTATCCATCGATGAATTTTGAGAATTATTTGAAATGGGTTGATATATTGAGTTTGAGTTTTGTGTCGATTGAATTTGTTGTTGATTCTGTTGTAGTTGTGTAATCTGTTGCTGATGAAATCCAATTTGTTGGTAATGGTACTGTTGAGCTTGTAGTTGCTGCTGTTGTTGAGATGATATCGGTGACGAAGGAACAGGTGATTGTCGAGAATTACAGGCTGAGATTGACGTCCTTCTTACTGGTGGCAAAGGCTTGTCTTGTTGTGAACATGAAGATCGTCGAGAACCTGTGGTTGAAGCTGGCTGTCTACCAATTCCTGGACAAAAATGAAAACAAAAACATTAGGCAGAGTTCAAGTATAATATTGTGTACTTAACATGGTAAGGAAACTACTATGTCATTTTTATGCTACATTTTATGCATAGTATTTAGTATTATAAGATAGTACAGTGTGTGTTGTGGTAAAAAAGTTCACTTTCATTATTCGTTTCTATTTTGTACATCTACTTTTTGGCAAGCTCGTTATCAGTACCTACCGTTATTGAACTTACAATAACAAAGCGATAACAAATCATTCTTCTAATGTCTATTCTTAGTGACAACATATACACATATATTTAAAAAAAACGAGTACCCAAGAAAAAAAAAACTATTTTCTAATGGAACACTGAGACTAATTTGTTTCATATGTTTCCAATTTGGGAGTTTTTTAAGCAGTAGGCAATTTAAGCTTTTCAAATTAGAAAAAAATGTATTCAAAAAAAGATATATTTATAATTTATAATATATAAACTTTTGATATTCTTACACATTGGTTCTTTGTATCTTTTTTTTTGTATAGAAAATCTACCTTGGGTTTGACGTAAAACATTAAAAGGACATTGACCAAAATGTCCATGTTTCATTTTACGGGGCACTGTACAGTAATTTGAGTTTGCAATTTCCATACAATAACAAACTTCTTGAACTAAATCTGCAAAAATTAAACAAAAATTACAACAAAAATAAAGTAAAAACTAAACAAAACATTGACAAATCATAGAGAGGCACATTACAATAATAATAATATATTGAAAAGCTTTCAATGCAATTAATTACATCGACAGTACATAATATTGTAAATATACAACATATATATATAACAGGTAGACTAACATGACTTTCAAAAATGATCCATAATACTATGTAAAAACCTAAAAACATATGCAAGATAAAGGATAAAATGAGACTATTGTCTCATTAAAAAGACAAAACAAAGTTGCAAAATTAAATGATTAGAAAATAAAAAATGATATGCAATTTAATAATGTTACACTGTTAAACTATAGATGGAAGAACAGCTTCTAGTTTTTAAAGATGGCCACAGATTATTCGAACAAAGGCATCACGATAGCTTAATCGAAAGTAGGCAGAAAAAAAACACGTAGTATATAGCAAGTGATCAAAATGAAAGATCGATAGACGAAGAAGAACAACAATAATTATTATTACTTATTATCGTGCAAAAAAAAAACATGTAAGAAAGTATGAGTTAATAAAAACTTATGTCCACTCAAAATAATAATGTGAAACAATGTTATGAAAATTCTACATTCTACACGAGAAAAAAACACGGACGAAAAAGAAACTATGAACTATGACTTATGACTATACACATTAAAACATGAAACTGAAGAGAGGAGTACATAAGCTAAAAACCATGAGGTGCGGATCAAAAATAAAATCTAAAAACCCTTATTTTAACAATAATAATTATTATTATTAGAAAAGAAAAGTACAGCATACATATTTACCACAGCTTGGTAAACAAAAAAAAATAACGTTTTTATGTTGCGCAAGGGTATAGATTTAGTACCCTTTAAATTTATTTTGTAAATGTTTATATATATATATTTATAATATTAGTGTTAAATAAAATGGTAATATGTGTTTTTTCTGAAAATTACAAGTTTTCCAAAATCATTATTCCGTAAAGTTTGTAGCCATTTAGCACACTATATCGATGCTACAAAATTCTAAACAAAAACTCGAAAATTTGGTAAAATAAAATTATTACAAAGAAGCAAACAAAACTAAATATAACAATTTGTTATTGTATTATAATTGTGTTACATCAACTTTTCTTACCAAAGCCACAATCTTAAAATATATTATGTACTAATAATCATAAATCATAAGTACCATAAACAAAAAAAGGAAACATTCATTCATTTTCAATATATAGTTGGATACTATAATGCACAAAAATGGATGCTGATGAAAGGGGAAATCGGAATATCCCTTGAAAAAAATTTCAAGTTTGAAGGAAAAAAAGTCATATTTTCATGTAATAATAATATGTGTACGTACTACGTACACGATACACGACGTGTACAGTGTACACTGTACAGCAAAACAAATTATCTGATTAAAAATTAAAATACAATATTTCCTTAAAAATAAGTTTTCTAACACGTACTAATATTACAAAATGGATATATTTAACACCCCTGTAGCAAAATTATATCATTCTGACCAAAATTCAAAATCTTTAAATCAACTGAAACCTATTTCACCAAATACGACAATAAATAAATGGCTTTAATTAACATAAAATCAGAATTATGTAGACCCCATGGCATACATAGTAGTTGAATGGTTTAAAATAATATATTATTATAATATGTGACTGAAAAACTCTTTGGTTTTCAGAAAAAAAAATATAAATAAATAAAATGTGTGCGTGCATGTGTGTATCATCTTATACAGTATGTGAAAATCATTATTCATGATCGGTATACCACATACAAAATTTACATTTTACGATATTAAATAAAGTACTGACTGTATAAATATGTTATGTACATAAAAAATTGAGGAGATTCCAAAATAAAATGTTTGTATTCAGTGAGAGTTAAAGTTATACCTAGTTACGAAATAAAATTTAATTCTATGTACTTTTTTATGAGTACATGTTCAAAAATTTTCAGGATGGAGCAGTAAATATTAAATGCTCAGAAATCATTCAGTGATTTTTTTTAATCACCAATGAATGATTGTAAACTAAATATATAAAATCAATTTAAGAATCAAAAAAGGAAAAAAAGTAACAAAACGATACTAGAATTTTGGTTATGGTACCAATCTGCATTACATTATTCACACAGACACAAGCAAAGAAACGTGGATAGCTGTATAATAAAGTAACTGGATTTTAAAATAATATTACACGTTCTACTTAAATTAAGCTACACATATAATATTATGTATTTATTCGTAGTAGACTATTTATGAACATGATGACTAAAGCCAGGTACATATGGATTCAACACCAAACCTACAGAAAGCTAGCAAACATAATATATAATATTATATTATAGTAATCGACATGTAGATGTAGATATATATAATTACGTATAAGGTGTACTAAAATATAGCCAATAGCCACATAATAATATTAATAACTTCTCAGAGATAATAAAATGCCACGAGTCACCAATAAATTATTACAACGTGATGCGGAAAATTTAGAATAATATAAAATGTGTAAGGTATAAGGTAGAACTGCTACATGTTAACAGGAAAATAATTTCCATGGATTAAAGTCCTGTGCATGGTATGTGAGGGTGGATGCAAAAGGAACATAATCTAATTTTTAATATGTAGACACATTGACAACAAATTACGAATGCAAATGATATGATTATTTCGGGGAAAGTTGAATCACATACATAAGAATAGTAATTAAGTGCTATGATCCATTATTTTATACTGAATAATAAATCTTTCACTGTTAAAAACACCCTGATCAACTCTACGAATAATAAAGGTATGTAGTATTTTAAATTGTCGTCATATATATTTATCATTCTCCTTCAGCTTGTTCTTAAAATATTATAATCCTCATCATTGAATATTTAAAGCCTGCATGTGCATAGTATAATAATAATATATTATATATTAAGTGAACTATACAAAATCTCTCTTTTTGGCTATTAGCCTATGAGCCATAAAATTTGAGTTTGGATTTATATATGAAATACTATGATTTCTTTGGACTGGGTTATGATGAGTTGGATTATTATAGCTAACGTTGCTACTTGAATAATCAAGGGAATTCAACTGTAAACTATGATGTCGAAGATATGGTGGACGACGGTCTAAGTGAAGATTATTTAAATCGTCAATAATCATTTCATCATGCGGAGGTGGTGGTAGGTGCATGCGATAATCCCGAGTTCTAATCCTACCTTCACCGTCCAGGGTACTGTTTGAAGTGTTGGATCCTCCCGAGTTTGAATCTTCTCCAAGTGGAATTTGATTTTGTGATCCGTATCCGCTCGAGGCCAAACTTCCCTCACTCTTTAAATTGCTATTATCCAGCCCGTCAACCTGTGTGTGTGTGTAAAGTCAGTCAAGAAATGAGAACAAAAAAAAACAAGATTAGATAACTTCAAATTTTATCATGAAGAAGAAGCTCAACAGAGCGTGCAAATACAAGTTTCTTTTCAACCATTTTACTCCACCCTTTTGATCATGTACAATGTACAATGTAGTAGAAGTAGCTAGTACAATAATAATACACGGCGATGTACACAGCGAGTTTTTAGACCTTTAAAAGTTTTTTTTTGTGTGCCAGAAAGAAATGAACACAGAAGACATAGATATAATACAATTTGAAAAACCCAGATTCAATTTCTTCCTTCTTTAGATTACAAGGAAACTCAATGATAAGATATAATGGAAACAGTAAAATCTTGTTACTGATTACGTACAGTCACTTGCTTTGTTCTGCAATATTACCTTCCTATTTCACTTGATATTTTTCCTAAAGTGACAATAACGTGTATATAATATGGTTGTAACATTATTTCAAAGCGTATGAACACGGAGTACATACACTATGTATTTATTATTATGTAAATTATATTGAAAATTGGCCTCCTAACCATTATTTAAAAAGGTGGATTCAAACATTTATCCATAAAGTACACCTGCTTGTTGCTCTTGTATCCGTAAATCAATTACACAAGTATTTAGTCAGATTTTATTCGTACATTGTTCATGGTAGATTTTGGATTGAAAATCAAAGTTTCAAAAGTGCCAAACTTTACTGGTCCGTATTAGTTTATTTCTTTGATTATAAATTACTTTTTTTTCTCAACATCTTATTCAATTCCAAAAGTAAAGTACATAGTACTTCAAAGAAACGGAAAGTTCTAATAATTGTATCTCCAGCTAACTAGTTTTTCACTTCTGTCCTTACAGGAAAATGCCTTACTGATCGACAAGGCACATACATAATATGGATACAAGTACACGAATCTTAGGTTCAAAAACTTGTAAATGGCAATGCTGTACTGTACAATTTCAATGCCTTCTATGTTTTCTCCTGTGAATATGCAAGTAAAAATAGTCTTCACATGCATAAAAAGAGCAAGTTTGCAGAAAGCTTTTACTATCAACTAGCATAGAGCTGTCATGCCTGAATGAAAAATGATCTGAAACCGAAAAAGTGTCCAAGTTCAAAATATGGTAATATATTACAGTTGTATGACGTAACACGATTCTAAACTGGATTTAAATCTTCAAAAATGTAAATACACCATCCCGCTAAAAACATGTGTCCTTATTATTTGTTGTAAACCTCTCTCTTGTACTTCAAGTTTTGTTACATAAGAATAACTTTGAAATCTGCATGTCATGGAATTTTACACTGGAGGAAAAAGTCCCATAGGATTACACTTTCACAACTCTCTTTGTACTTCAACTTTAATGCAAAAGAACGGGGAACAAGAAAACGATAAAGAGTCCCGCACATGTGTGCAAAAAACAGTAAAGAATACCTCAGTTCATAAGTCTTCTTGCATATTTTACAACAAACTACAAATTGTAAGCTCAATTCTAACTCTGCCGTGAATAATAAACGAGATCAAAGGCTTATAACAAAACAGTGAAGAAACATTAAGGCTTCAATAATTAATTTTGTTTTGTACCACTTTTGCAACGTTTTCTCTTTTTTAAACATAAAATAGCAAATACTGGAAAATATGAACAACATAATCAATACTTCATGTTCTGCAAAATCAACATGGTCTTTTTACTCTAACATAAAATGTACAATACTATAAATAAACTCATTTGAAACTGTGCGTACACACAATACACAAATAACAAGAAGTGTAACTTGTGTCTGTTATAATATCATATAATTTTACAAAGGAATCAAATTCCATTAATAAATTTATCTGTAAGCTGAAATGAACCCGATATCCCTACATACTGCATACAATGTACAAACAGAGCTTCACACTTTTACTAACAGAAATAGTTGAAAGGGATAAATCTCATTGTCTTCATTTTACAAATAACCAGCAAATTATTAATAACACAGGAGCTCGTCTAGAATAAACTCAACTAAGCTCATGCGGGTGTTTAATTATAGTATAGGATTATTCTCAATTAAACCTTGTGTAATATTTATTATTGCCTACATACATGCACATACAAAAAATAATACTAAAATTAATACCCCCAACGTTGGATTGAACATTAAAGTTAATTATGCATCAGCACAAAATTGAAAAGTTCGTTGGCCTACAAAGGAAGAAACGAATGGATTGAATGTGCGTCCTACAACATTTACCAAATTTGCAATGGATAATCCTCCTCACTAACAAAATGAAAGCATAAACTTCATGAGAATACAGCATACATATATCCATCAATGATTCAAGTGCGAAAAAAAGCTAAAGGCTACAACAACAACAAACACAAAATCCCAAAAAAGTCAGCATCTCTCTTTATGTTCAAATGTTCAGGATGTATCAAAATGGACGTACATCGTTCTACAAAAAAACATACATACGCTGTGACTCTACTAACCCCCCAACTTAAACCATATAACATACGAAATCCATACGGTATATATAATATATATACGTACATGTAATATACGCATACTCAGTTCAAACCTACCAAACAATAAAAGCTTTCAAACCGTTATATTCCACACTAGTCAAATACTATCGTCCCCGTATCTCACACGTAATTACACATTTATGCGTTTCCCGTTTGACACCATACTATAAAAATCTAAATAAAATGTATAATATAAACCAAGACCCTTGGTCCAAGAGAACCCCTTGTATATATATGCAAACAGCGTCTCAAATTTTCCAATAAAATAGTTCACGCATTTGAACAGAAATTTTATATCTGAATTATAGATATATATCTACGTTTTGTGTGAAAGATTAAAATCTAATCAACCGTAATAGAGTATTTAACAAGCTTCATAGTTTCTGAAAATCTTGACATATGAGCAAAAAAACTGTATGGAACAAAAGTAGTTGGAAAACTCTTGCTCTGGATTTTTGTAAACTAAAAAAAAAAATATATATATTTTTGTCTAATATTTCAACAAAAATAAAAGACAAATAAAAAATTTGGTATCTTCCTACAAAATAAAAAGCAATCAGTAAACCTATGAACGGTTTTTACGTATTTATTGCATGACTGCACTGCCAAACGAGCAAGATGGATTCATTCCAGACAATTCCCAGCATGTTGGAAAAGTCACGTACATATTTTTGATTTGATACAGAGCCTCTTTTGAATAGAGGATAGACGTTGGTACGTGGTTGTCAGAATAAAAATATCTTACATCTTCATCACTAAATCGCTTGTAAGCAAAAATGTGATTGTGTTTTTCCTTAAAAATGAAACAACCAAACGAATTTACTTTCAAATGTCTGCATTTTTTGACATTTGGCATGTAATTTCATATCCAGTTTATCATTATATATACTTGACTCGATTCCATGTTTTCCATATTCAGTGCATTTAGTAATCAAGTCAACATCATTATCCTAACAAAAAAGCTTTTTTTACTTGACTAATAAAAAGGAAATGATTGACTTATTTCTGACATACAACTAAAAACCAATGGAGCATTTTATATTAACTTGAGAGTTGTTAGGCTCCTTCCTTGAAAATGCCTCATTTTAAATAAAGAAGGAATCACAAACTGGTTTCTACTTATACAGTGTTCATTTGATACTCAGTTTTCATTTTTAGTGCAAACAATAAGAAAACAGTATGAAACCTGAAACTTAATTTCCAATACACACATACTCACATATGATTTATCGTTTCATCATTTTTGGTCCTATACATGACATGACAGTCTACGTCGAGTAGACTTGTATTGATTACTTGTGCCAATTTAATTCTATTTGATCAATAAAGACATGCTGAAAGGACACAGCTAAAGGACAGGATTGATTTTCCAAGATTGCAATGGATAATGGATTCTCCGTTATTTACAAGACAGCATGCTGCTGACACATTGAAATTCATGTCACCAGTCACTCGTCAGCCTTCTAATTTCTATTTGTATATACAAAGTATAACCAATACAATTCACTATTCTCCTAATTTTTTCTCAACAAATAAAACTCTATTACTATTGAATACATTTCTTTACTGTTTCTTTTCTGATTTTTGCAAAGCTAGAAATAAAAAAATCTCCACGTCATTGCACTCATGTATAATAATAATATATCTTGCAGTTATTTGCAAGCAATTCATCAACTCAATATTCAAAAAGTATAGTATTTATTATTATAACCTTTCATCATGTGAAATAAATCAAACTCTTTGGAAAATGCAATATATTTTACCTATTGAAGTCATATGTGCTTAAAAAAGATTTCACCTATTGTACCGTATTACACATATTAATATACATAGTAGCCCCAGCAAGCGTACTAAAATTCTTCTCTGAAAACATCAACTATTGGTGAAACCTTAAGGAATTTTTGAGGACCATAATATCAACCATGTTTTACTTTCCACAATGGAAATATGCATGTGGTATTCAGTATTCACCTTCAAGGTTAAAATCCAAACTACATCATGAATGTAAAAAAAACATACATACAAGTAGAATTCGGATGTTAAAATTCCTCTTTCCTTGCTTTTTATACAGAACATGCAGACTTAAAAAGGAAATCGAGTTCTCAAATTTCAACAATATCTCATTACTCATGAAATACCACATATAGTATTATAAAAACAGCAACACAATGCTCAACGTCTGTGTAAAATGAGAGCATCAGTCTATGTATCAGGTGACAGCAATCACAACTCAAGTCAACTCCAACTCACCCTCTTCAATTTTCAAGCTGAATTTCAGATGGTGTATGTTTACCTATACGTGCTGCAGTTGAAACATCTACAACATGCTATTTAGCACTGGAAACAACAAGTGAACAAATAATACAGAGCAAATAATTTCAGAGAGTCACTTGTATGCATATTTCCATGTTGCATGATGTACTTACATGTACCAACTTCAATCTAAAATAATAATAATAGTAATAAAGTAATAGTTCAACATTAAAAAAATTACTAAAGCCACTCCAGACTCCATAAATGCACCTTTAACATGTTCTGTTCTAATCATAACAGACCATTAACTGTATACGTATTACGTCATATTTATTTGTTGCACTCAATGTATTATAAATTGTCTCCAAGAATAATTGTGTAATAGTATCGATTTTTTTCTGCAGTAACATATTACAGAATAAATAAAAATGAAATTTTGTTTTTACTACCTTCAACTTTCTTATTAGTTTTCAATTACCACACCTGATATTTTATGACAGTAGAGCATCACTTTACCTCGTGTTTTCTTGGAATACAATTTCCAGATTTGAATTTTTGAATACTGAATATTGAATAGTAGCTATTATTAAATTAAGTATTTCATTGTAAACGAGAACTGATTCAGAAGTCATTAAAACTGTCTTAAAATGAACGAGAGCTATTTTGTAGTATACAGTCTGTAGAAAGCAGAAATTAGATTTCACTTAACATTATCACAAATTGAACCAGGCACCTTCTTAGCATGATACCTCTATCCTCTATCCTCTATCTACATTTGTAACTAAAAATGTCTCTTTTTTATGTAGCACAAATCCAATTAGGTAGGTCAAATTCAAGGCAGTACACATACATACACCATGTATACAATGTCTTTATCTTGATCCATTTCATTTTCAATGTCCAGTGACATGGCGTGTTGTGCATACTCACAAATAAAAACATGCTGATGATTTCCTAAGAAAAATTCAGTTAGTATTAGTTGATATCTATGGTATGAGTTACATGAAATAATCTTCGTTGCGACACCATGTAAACACTATGCAGAAAATACTATACATAGTTTCAAGTTTTAAACTACAGTTGCAAAGTATAGAATATTTAATGAAATTTCTAGTCAATATCTAAAGCTTCTAATTTGTGTGCATGTATGTATGTTGAAGTACTTTCTTACACCAGTGTCTTGGTAATTTAAAGATTTTCAATCTTTCCCTTGCAATTTTCTATCTAGATCATGAAGTCGTTTTTACATAAGTAGGAGAATTATTAAAACTAGGATTACATTAGAGACCAACACCTGGAGTATAGGAGTATAGAGCATGGAGTATAGAGCATGGAGCAGGTACGATGTAAGATGTAATGAAACACAGTCTACGGAAGGAAACTAATGGACCTTGTGCACGTGTTTCAACATTGCAAATTATCCCTCAGTGTGTATCCAATGACTACATTGACTCTCCTACGTACATTGTACACAGTGTCTACTACACACTACACACATGTAATCTCATTACGGACAACAGTATTGACTTGCTAGTATTTATTGCTTTTACAAGTTTCTATGCCCTTTGTATCCATGTCACAGCAGTGCTTTTCCTATGTATATAATACAATAGCAAGTTACCATTTCTTCAAAACATTTATTGTGATTACACTACCTTTGACATATATACGTTTGTAGACGAAAGACGTCTATTTCTCAGCACATCTGTGACCAATGTTAAATGTAATTAATTATATCATCAAAACAAAGCTGGACGAAAAATAGCTAAATAGAAAAGAATGACCTTTGTTCTATCCTCACATGCATAGATACTTATGCAATACGAAGTCAGTAACAATAATACTATATCCAATATACTTTGTATTAATCTATTCTTCATGTACACATTTATTTTCGTAGACAATAATAAGCGTAACTTACATTGTGACTACGAGACTATTCTTATTATACCGTTTGTAAATGTCAAGGGAAAACGTGAGTTTAGAACTTTTGTGTAATTTTTCAAACATGAAATGTCACTACTGTAAACTGTAGACATTGTCAATAACAGTAACAGAGTACACATAAAAAATAAGACAAGAAACACGCATTGTACATTGTAATTTGTAATACATGTACAATGAACACTCAACACTAAATAAATAGCATTTACAAAAGCAAGAGTTTTTCAATATTATTTGTAATCCGCTTACTTTTATGCCTTGTCATTTATTTTTAAGTAAAATACCTCTTCATACAAAAAAATACACATAGAGTCAATTTTGTACCACCGTGATTATTTTGACCTAAGCCGTTCTTTAAACCTAATTATATGTACTTGTGTGGGTGACAACAGCTCGTTCACAGTCACCATTGTATGGATTCTGGATTCCAAGTGTTGGAATAAGTGTATTAGAAACACAGTATTAAAAAAACATTTTACCTTAGACATCATCTCAGGAGGGGGAGGAGGAAGATCCGCCATTTCTGCTTGTTTCATCATCTTTGCGTTAGTCATCTGATTTAGTTCGTGCATGTTCACGTAGACAGGTTGTGGAACAACTAAAATACATAAAAAAAATCCCACATGTCAGTTTTTTGTGCTCAATGTTTACTCACACATACACAATTTCCAGAAAATGTAACTGTACTTGTGTGTCTGAATGTAACATCAACTAATGTATTTTCATTATACATGGATAACCATTAGCTACATCTAACATACAACACGGCCATCCAAAAACAGGGATATTCTCCTTATGATTGTTAATGCTTAAGGGACAAGTACTACGTTCAGTTTTCTTTCTCAATTTATAATCAAACCGTGGATAATTTTTGACCTTTTGCAGCTTGGAGTAAGAATGATGCACTATAGACTATAGGAAATCAGCTAACATGAAAAATTTATTTTCACAAGCGTGACAAAAGAAAATTTACAAAATTTTGGATCACCCGATTGCCTCGTATATGAAACCAAGATGAAGCATGCAAGTAAGTAGGTATATATAGACTACATACTACATAAATATATTATGTGTATCGACTATCGACTATAGAGACAACACACAATTGTGTAGTCAAGTTACAAAATAAAGAAATGATGCTGGTTGCTGGTGAAATGATATCCAGGGTACTTTAGCCTGGAAACGATGCAAGCTGTAAACATTTGTCTACACTTCTACCAGTGATTGACACAGATGTGTACCTAAATGTACTTGCACATACGTCATACTGTACGCTGTACAAATTACAAATGTCTGTATTTGAAGTTACACGCAGAACAGTCAGATTCACTATATAAACTCCAGAACTGGCAGCCAGAAACAACATCATCATCATCAACAACGACCGATAAAATGACTTGTAACTTCCTATCAAATCAAAGTGCACTAGTATACTATACTACACTATCACATTTCCAAAGTCTGTCATTAAGAATCCGAAACCACTTGAATATGTTACGCCGTATCTGCATACTGCATACATAATGGGTATAAATTTTAGATGTGTATATTCCTTATTCCTATACATTATACATGTACGTAGTTTTGTGTGATTAAACATATAAATAAGGATATGACATCGACAACCTATGTACATGATGTATGGACAGAAATAACAAATAAATACATTTAGTCATGAATAATTTTCATAGTTAAGAGTTAAGAGTCTCGTCACATTATTATTCCTACACTATATATTATGCTCTATATGCTATGCATCACAGTTATATATATTCTATGTACATTAGGAATATAATTCAAGTTCTGATGCACTTACGCCAGCTTAAAGACTACATTGGGATGCATTCATCATCCATACAACAAACAACAAATAATACAAGTCAAAATGGAGAATGCAGAACCTCTCTTTCAATAGGATGTAACCATCACACATCACACCAAATTTGGAACAACGCATAAATATACATTTATGCACCTATATAGATATACAATATACATGTGTGTAGATAGATGTATAGACTCCATTTGAAAATAAACACGCTCCTTCTCACTCACTCACTCTCCAACGGAGCATAATAATAAATTACAAAACTTCAGCAAGTGAAAATGAACGATAATATCAATATAATAACCAGAGCGAATACAACAAATACAGAATCCAGAGTTGAGCATACACATTCAAATATCAAATATACTCATAGATAACTGAAACACATCTATCTCAGTATCTATCTATCTATATATACGTACAATTTAGGCGTTAAAGAGACGGGTTGTGATAATTAATCACTGAGACAAAAGAGTCCTTTGGGAATATGTATAAACTAAATGTGAAATGACATTCCTGGAAGTCAAAGGGAGATGCATTTTGTGAGAACCTAATAATAATAATAATACTAATACGAAGAAGAATACTATGCAGTTCTGCTTACTGTAGATAGAGCGTAGTTGCAGCCACGTTTTTGAGCAAGTCCTTTGACAGCAAACTTGGAAAAAGTCTCTTAGGAGGCAAGAATAAGATTTGGAGGAAAAGGAAGATGGAGAAAAGGCCATCTAAGGATAGATAGAGGTGGTGATAAGGAGTGACATAATGTGCGACTTCTCTGCGTTTATCACTTATCACATACTAGCTTTATATTACATTTCGCTTCACTAGTCTCAAGTCTAATCGACTGCCCAAGTACTTAACTGAACTGGTGTACATAGCAGTTGTTATTACACACGTATAGTATAAGCATTAAAAAGGATACATTTATACACAGTACCTAGAGAGTAGAGAGTAGGGAGTAACTTTCACGCTATTCCTTGTAATGACAGCATTTAAATCGTAAAATTCTCCTTTGAATCAAATGAATGTTCAATTTTTTCACGCGTCTTCTCATTAAATTCTGCTTCATAGGATTCAATCCAAAACTTTTAGATGAACATTTCACGTTTTAATACAACTCATTTTGTCTATATAATTTTCCTTGTAGAGGTCACCCATGGAGATATTATATTATTTGAAAGTATAATATAATAGCAATAATAATGCCATGCCATTTGCCTTTGCAAGCAACTTTCTCCAGCACAGAATAATCGTACAAGATGAAAGTATGTACAATAATTAAACTTTGTCTTATAATCTTAAACACAATACGAACATAACTCATCGACGGTGTCATACCTTGAATTATATTAGAGTTATTTATAGGAAAATAATATCTAAATTTTTAAGCTGCTAAATGTGCACTTACATTTGGAAAACAAAACTAGATACTACTACATCATGAAAATTTTCATAATCCCCAAAATTCATCATCTGATACTTGATTACATGGAAGAGTTTTAACAACTTCCAGAAGTTAAGTGGATCACACAAAACTGTTATGCATTATCATATATGTATAGTGTTAAATAAATGAAGACAGAAAATAGAGACCATTTTGCAATTCACTTTAGGAAAACTCATTAAAATCAAGTTTTCAATTTTGTACGAGTTTTCAGTCCTTTCCCCTCTTTGGTCATCTTTCACAATGCTCCAAGCCTTTCTCGTGTAATTCTACTAATTTTCCAACATCTAATCTAATTTCTTTCCCACTCAATTAAAATACAACCAGACAATATATAACGGTCATTAAGAGCACATGTAGAATAAATGTGATGAAATTTACGTCATTATTTGTATCTTTGTATATTGTATACCCATGCAGTATTCTGGTTATATTTTACATTTAGAGAATCAACTTGCTTTAGTAATTGTGTTGCTTTTAAAATTACAATATAATGATTATATTTACAATTATTACAGAAAAGAAGCAAAAAAAACCTGATAGAAACCTATACAACATGTCAGTGTTGGGGGTTGGTAGAGAAATCGAAATTTCAAAAAAAAAAAATCGTGCAAAAAATGAAATCCTAAACTTCTACCGTTGTACAATAGACTTTTCAAATTTATCATGTACAATTCACCATTGTTACTATTGATTTCAATACTCTCATCCATATACGTATACAAATATAGAATCTGGCTGTAGACCCCACGAAAAAAAAATTCTACACAGCTGGTGTAAAATATATATTAAAAAAAACCTGAAGTACCTGACTTTTAGAACTACAATAGTGTGGCAAAATTTCAATACATGACAAATTAGACATGAAAAAAAAAACCATAGTAAAAGTACCATAATACACGGCTAAATTTGCTGTCACTGGAGATAAGTGTGGATAATCTAAGATGAAAGGAGGGTGGAATCGAAAATTATAACACTCTTATTTCTGATGTCTATTAGTAAGAGAGAAAGTCGATTCTTCTTATGCAACCTTGGCAAACTTCCAATATTCCTTCCTATCGAGTATCAAGACCACAGACTCAAATGAGGGAGAAAGGGCAGCAACAAAACTACTTACGGAGAGAAAAAAAATAAGCTTTAATACCTTATGTGCTTGCGTATGTAAGTGTACTGTAGGTAGAGCATTCCTTTTGACGTTCAACAAAAGGCCAATACATAGCTACAACTGTTCGATGGAGAAAGAAGGAAAGTAAGAAAGAAGGAGAGTGAGCGAGGTGCAATTAATCGATTCGTCTGCGACATTTCTATCATGTTATCCAGTCACTCTGTTTCACGAATCACGATAGACTAAAACTATACAACTTATGTACAAGCCCGTTCTATTATTATATGGTATACTTATTCGTCCATCACCCTTTTCCTCAGTAGTATTCTGGGAACTAAAAAGGTTAACAAGAATATGAAAAGCTTGGTCACAGAATCAGGAATTAGTACATATTCATTGTACACAAGTGTATTTACAATTTACAGTCTTTATATTACAGGTATATTATATTCACAAAAATAAAATGAAATATAAAATGCATAGATTAATCTCGAGCTCAAAGTTTTTACTATTAATCTTTGAATGCAACTTCTCTCCTATATTATTTGTCAAACAACTAGTATAACTGGAAATGTAGAAAAATTGTTGCATTCTCACAAGTTCAAAATAAAAAATAAAAATATGCATGTATATGGAAAATAATATTCCTCTGTAATCCATCTCCCACTCGAAAATGCATTAATTTAGAACGTACACCTCTAAAGCTTTGAACAATTCGTAGTCAAAGCCAACGAGCAGGAAACGAGGCATAAAGTGAATTATTGTATTATGTATAGCCTATCTAAAAACCCAACAGTAAAAAAGAATGAACATGTATTCATAATATGGACCAAATGAAAATGGGCGCGACGTCATTTCTATCCTACAAATATGTACTTGTGATACAAATTGAAAGTATAACCAACGTCTAAAATGGTGTGATGGACAAATAGAAAGCGCAGTTCCCTGACTAATGCAACTTGGAATTCACGTGTCTGCGTGTGTGCTTTCTAAACGGTTTAAAAACTAACTAATGAAATGCATACTGTATGCTTTATGTACAAGAATGATGGGCATAGTAATTATTTTGTCCATAAAATTTACAAGATTCACAAAGGATCTATAGTAATCTAAATACATGAGAACAATAGAATGCATATATGCACATCAAATTTTCTTAAAATACAATTATTGTAACTTACTCATGTCAGGAGAGGACTGATTAAAGTCCGGCAAGTTTGGTACAGCTTTATTATGTTTTTGCTGACAATTCTGATCCTTTTTGAGATCTTTGGATGCTTTATTACTTTTAGTAGTCGAATTTGATGCGGCTGATTGCGGCCGTTCTAAGGACGAGCATCTAATAAAGGAAAGAGGAAATTAAATAAGTTAGACTTTACAGTTCCTTTGAAGCTGTTAACAAAATTTGCAAAAACTACTGCACTTCAGTAATTTAAGTAGATTATTAAATTATCATGTTCTTCAGAACTCCGGAAGTTCATTTTTTGTATAGCTCTTGAATTTCCTTACCTTTTGGGCACTGGTGGTTTAGAATCTACATTTTTAGTTCGACCTCCTAATACACCATAAATCTCTGAAGTACTCTGATAAACTAAGCCAGCTGTAAAATAAAAAAAGAATAAATGTAAGTAATTGGCTTATATTCAAAATTTAACTAGAGTCTCCAAAAATATCCTGTAATAAGCTTTAAACCATTGAGTAAAAGTGATTTTAGGGAAAGCCAGTATATAATATGGAGATATGTACTTAAGAAAAAAAGGGTAAACTATCATCTTTTAAAAAAATGTAAACCATATTGCTTCATAAAATTTGGCATTAACGATAATAGTAGTTTTGATAAATTCTGACAACATTAGAACATTACCAATAAAAATTCGATTAGAATACAACAATAAACTATTCTAATCTGTACGCAATTTTTTCGTATACACATACATATACAGCGCAAGAAAGTATAAAAGCACAATAAATTGTGGAAAAATGTCTTTTCGCCACCAAAAGTGGTTTTTTTGCCACCAAAATTTAATTTAATTATTTATTTTTTAGCCACCAATATTATTTTTTATTATTTGCCACCAAAATTAAGTTTATTAAAAATTTTTGCCACCAATCAAAAAAAAAGTAATGAATTTGTACAAGTCAAATGCGAACTTTCATCAAGTGCTGTCAAGTGTAAAAATTTACAACGG
>JAQGBH010000300.1:0-58514 GCA_034698265.1 Sminthurinus aureus | reverse complement strand
GAACTCAAAAAAGTTAAAAAATGTAAAAGTTATACAACCCTAAAGGAAGTTGGCATTCTGCATGAAATGAAAATTACGAAATTGCCTCACCCACAAGGGGTGGGTTTCTAAAAAAATTTATCCACCGAAACCAACTAATTTCAACATGGAGAATCCAAATATGACCACTAAAATGACAACTTCAATTTGATGTATCCGAGTGGTTCAAAGCTAAAATAACCGCTCATATACTTATTATGTACCATTCCTATTACTATCCAAATATTTCAAACTCTTATATTATTATATTATATTGTGTCCCATTCCTGTAGTATAAACGGTTAAAAAAAATAATAAAACAGAAAGGATTCTCAAATATAAATCCATAATTTATATCTCAAAAACTCTACTCTAGTGCTTGCATTTCCAAAATGATGACATACACATTCAATGCGCTTTTTAATACTACCCCCAAAATGTACACATACCTATACTTGTCTAGTTCAATTCTCAGAGTACGTACTTTCAAAAGTTTCAATAATGAATTATGACTATCGAGTACTTTCTATGCTAATGTTGTAGATTTTTTAAAGTGATATAACTACAAACTACGACAAAGATTAAAATGTTTTATCCCTATTTGAAAAACGGACAAGAGCGTTGTGCTTTCTTTCTTCCTCACATTTTCTTTTATGTGCACAAATATGTGTACTTAGGTAGTCTAGTTTTTTTTTACAAATTGCACAAAATTTTAATATGTTGTTGGTCGTTGGCTATAACTCAAAGATTGTTTAATGAGAAACAACTAGTCTGCTAATGTTTATACTTAAACCCTATTCCTATTTCCTATGCATTCAAAATAATTGTCCATCTCATGTTCACGATGCTAAAACCGGAACAGAAACAACTGGTTATTCTCCAAAGCGTTTATTTCTCTGGAATAAACCAGAATATTTACCCTCATGTAAAAAAAATGACCCAAGGAAAATTAACGCGTAAAGATGAATTTTTTATGGCAAAAATCTTTCAATGAATGGAGACACTGTAGTGTCTGCAGAATTTCTGGAGTTTTGTAAGACATTGGACATTCAATACTTATGAATCTCATTCCGAAAATTTCTCCACAATTGAGCTACCACTTCCCTTCAACCATAAACACTTTTCCCAACCCTTATTTCTTTGTACAAGCACTTCTGTACTTGAGGTTAGAGTACCAAACTGTGACGATCTCTCCACTACACATGAAATGCAGTCTAGCACTACGAAATTCTCAACCACTATAAACCAATGCCAGGAAGCATGACGATATGAAAATGAAAGCTACATTCCGTTTATATAGAAGTGAGTAAAAGTAGACAAGAACAAGATTCACTAATGTTTCGAAGAAATGATAGGACTCTACTAGACTTTATTTTCAACTCTAAATGAGACTCTGGACTCTCCATAGTTACTGCCTGTAGATAAAATATATGAGACTATTATTGTCACCATTACCGTTTTATATGCAAGTACATTTTTGGCGTGAAGATATGTATCTCATCATTTCGAATCTGTCTTTTCCTCCTTCTTTCTCTTCGTTTCTTCTTTCTAGAATATCCCTCTTTCTACGAATATCGTTGAAATCTTTCTAGGCTCAAATAGCTCAAGATTCTTCTTACACAAACATTATGCTTCAAATTTTAGATACATATAAGGGGAGTATGGTTTGAATGCTCAAAAACTTTAAATGCTCTATATAGTAGACAGAGGGAATTCATTATAATTTATGAGTATATATCCGGTTCCTCACATAAAAAATAAATCTTACTAGTAATTATTACAGCCAATATAGTTCAATAATTGGAATAGAGATTCGAGCATTTAGATAATAGCAGCTATACAACCTTGAGCACTTTTACCCACATTTCTCTTACATGGAAAGTACTGGACTATATGTGCAAAACTTCAAAAGGCTAACTGATGCAAATAAAAGAGTAAATTTATAAATTTTTTGTACTTTAAATGTTTAAAGTACAAAAAATTGTCTTTGTAAAACGAAAACCAGCAGAAAATAATATTATTCACATGTCAAGAACACTGTAGTGAAATCGAAAGTTTTTTTTTAATCTTAGTCTCACTCAACTAAATTAAACTTTCCAGCATTTTTCTTTCAACTTTAAAATTAGTAGAAAACCCCTTGATCGTCATTTCAACCAGAAAAATTGAAGAAAATGAATACATATCAATATGTTAATGCGTCTGTCACGTCCCTAATAATAATAGTAGTAGTAATAGTGGTAAAACATGACACGATGTGCAGAAAAGAACAAAGTGCAAAAGAGCCACATGATGTGACAAAATAAAAGTGACTGCAAGGGGAAAAAAAATCAGTTGAAAAGGTCTTTGTAATTCTATATTACTCAAACGTGAGAAGGCAGAAAATGGTTTTCTTTTTAATCTTTCCCCCCTCTCTCTCAGTTCTTCCTATTTCTTCTTAATCATGGTCTACAAAAACACGTATGAAGAGTAGCAAATACACCCTCAGAACTTCTCCAGAAGTACAGGCTAGAGATCTATAATACTCGGGAGAGAACAATGAATGAGCAATAGTAACACATAACATTTGCATGGTAATTGGTTTAATAAACGCTACACTAAATTACACCTATTTAATATTTATTACCTACAGGTCTTTTCTAGCCCACCCAGGAAAAGACGGTAACTTTATTTACAGGAAAAGTTATCTCATTCAAACAAATACACATATCTTTAATCCAGTTTCTTTACTTTTAAAAAACACGCATGCAATTTCAAAACACTACTTTTGTAAGCTACATATGCATTAAAACCCATCAAAGTTTTACGACTAACATCTGCATACATTTAGTTTTAACAAAAGTATACTACTTGATGTTTTTTTTTTTGACTTTGTCAACTACTCCAAAATGAAAAGTAAACCGTGTTTTACTAAAAATAAACGTGCTTAGCTCTTTGTACAATTTGTATTAAAATGATAAATCATCAATTTTCAAATTCAATTGAAATGTATTTTTCGAATCCACTAACACATGACCTTTACTGAACATATGCAAAAGTAGAGGAAATTCATACAAATGCATCTGCAAACCATACAACTATTTTTCCACTTGTCTCAAGTTTTGAGCTGAAAGAATGGGAAATCCTACCATGTACAAAGGACAGACCTGAATTTCGCTATTCGCAATAATAATAAGAAGTATACATATACATACTGCAGTAGCCAGGTACAAATAAATTTCCTAATGACTTCAATTGTATTCTTCAAATTGTCTCCGCTTTTACCATTTTGTATTAAGAATAGGCATATTATGGATTTGATTAAGTCCTACTTGATATCTAAAAGTAAAGCTTTCACGGAAAAAAAAAAAGAATACTTAATATAAGTCTTCGAACATTTGTTATTTGTTTGAATTGAAATTTTTCTACTACATGTTGAGTGTACTACTATATACACTATGCATAATCCACACACAGTATATAACATGGACTTTCAAAGCATAAAAAAGAGAAAAAAGTACCAAAAAAACATACAAAGAGACCAATCATTGTCTTGTCTTGTCTTCTCTAAGAAATACTGATGTTTTTCTTGGTAGTGCAACAAACAACTGTTTTGTACTGCTAAGAACAGTGAGTTCACTTCCTTTTCTCATCAACATACTCTAGCATATTTTTTAAAAAATTTCGTCAATGCTGATGATTTTATGGTAGGAACGTGCAATATTCATTTTCTAACATCATATTATCATATTATAATGTAGTATGTAACACACCTCCTTATTATTTTATGCACGTATATTTGCAACACTGCTGACATATTGAGACTTTTCATGTGTATTTCAACTTGTTCAATAAATTCACAAATTTTTTGGACTCATTCAAACTCCAACAAACATACAATGGAAAACATATGTAATATATAACAAGCTAGTCTAGTACGTCATATATGAATATCGCCGAATATAAAATATATCTCTCCTACTGTCTATTTGACTGTTTCCCCAATTTTGTGCATCTCTTTTCGTATTTTCCTTTTTTTCCCTGTACATATTACATAATATTCCTTCACTTCTTTTTGAAAGATGAAATTCTTCTACCCTCTGGCTTAAGTTGTTCAAATCCTTTTGGTAAGCGCCGAAAGCTTTGAAATAAAGATAAGCTCTCATGATTCATCCTACACATGGATACCTACACACGCACGATAGAGAAGCGCACAAAATATGCACGTGGAACTTGGTTCTGTCGATTTTTCTACTGACATCAGAAACCTCTTTCCCTCTATATGTGTGTGTGTAATAGATGCATGCTCATTCATATTTTCTTCTTCCAACTTTTCTAGCGTAAGACTGGGTTGTTCTAGTACAAACTACAAACTGTATATAATATATCTGGTACGTATTCATCAGCAAAAGAAAATACAAAGTCTACATTAGACATTATATAGGGCTGCTTACTGTATACATATAAGCATATATTATATAATATTATAAATTATTATACCCTTGAACTAAAACACAATAGGAAAATAATTTCTACAAAAGAGGTACATGTAGAACTACAAAAAAAGAACATACACACAACTTTTGAAAATCTCTGTGTTGCACTGTATAATTATTCTGACTGAAAATCTGAGAGTACGTTAGAATTTAGATTAGTAACAGTACCATGTAGGATTTTTTTTTTAGTTAGTGCAGAACATTGAAGTAGTAGTACTGCTTTTAAAAGGTTTGTGTTTTGTGCTACATGTTATAAGAACTATACGCTTTAACAGCACATATAAGATATAAGTAATTTGTCTCTAGATCACATTTTAGCAAGATGACACTGGAGCATTTACAACAGAGTCACTTTTAATACTGTTCTCCGAATCAATATTTGAACCAAATCAAAAGTGACAAACGACCAAGTTAAAGCCCCCTCAATTTGTATCAAAACAATCTAACCAATCTCTACACCTTATCACAAATTACAGGCATTGTACAAAGTTATATAGGAACATCAGAGAATATAATCCGCTTCTGTTGTTCCTGATTCGTTCAGATGATTCCAATATAAAAGAATAGATTTGTTGTACAGTTCTTTCTCTCACTTCTTTTTTCTTCCGTCCCCCTTTTCACTTTTGAATCTACTACATATATACGATTAGTACCAAGACATAGACGCGAGTAGAAACATCAAAATTCACATCTGTACGTGTATAGAATTCGAAAAAATAGAGAAAAAGAATACGCTATCAAGACTGAAACCAAATGGCAACGCCAAAACATCCCCTCGGTGTATGCACATCTATACATTTATATATAGCATATCAGGGCCGGGATCTATTATAATAATGACGATGCTGGCTGCGTCGAGAATCCTAGTACAACACTCTTTACTCCGCACGCCCGGTAAAACTTCATCCCTTCAATTCCATCTCACCTCATCTGATCTCGTCTCAAAAACTAAAACTGAAAATCTTGTCCTAGTCAAAGTTGTTTCCTCTCTCCTCCTTTCTCCTTTCTCTCTCTCTCTCGCTTTCTTCAGTTACTTTTTACTTTAGTGTTCAACTCGTCATCGTACAATCATTCTACAAGAAAAAGAGACACACGTTGAAAGTTCCTTTGCCTATACAGTTACATAATATCACACACATCTCCTAGTTTTTGGTTTTCCTTTTCTTTCTTTCCCCCTCCCTTTCTAATTTTGTTTTCTAGTGAACATTTGCAAACTTTATTCTACACGTACATATCCAACCTCTTGTGCTCTCTTTCTTTTACTATTCATCTTTTCGCCCAAATGTTTCTCTCTAAAGTAATTTTCACCAAGACATGTATAAAAAGACATTTTCTTCGCTTTGGCTAAATTATAATACACGTACATCTACATAATATAATATATCTGCATATATGCATTTTATAATAATTTTATATTTTATATAAGCATATAATATAATCTATGTATTTCAATCCTCTACATTACGCATGCTTCCAGACATGTACAACGATGAATAGAAAATGATGTAACATCTTTGATACGATCTGAAATTTGATTTCAAGTATTTTACTTTGAGCTGATGCTTTCACTGCAAGACACACACACACACTCTCTTTACCATAAAATAATATGATATATACATGTTATGTATATATTTTACATAGGGACATGTAAAATAGATGATTCTGTGAGACTGAAAGGAGCTAAAAGATTAACGAGGAATTTTAATGTATTCGTATAAATATATTATGATGTGATATTATAATATGTACCAGAGGAGAAAGATTTCAAAGAATCTTATTGAATTAATATAATCAAATTTAGATTCTATTCTATTGCATAACTTGATAAAACATGGAAAATTTATAATATCTTTCTGCTTTTAGTATTACATAATAAATAATACGACGTAGTAAACTATTATTATTATTTGAAAATATGTTATACATTCGGTATAAAATACATATGTACTTTACACTATAATATTTTATATATAATAATACAGTTCTTTTGGCTCTGGTATAGATATTATATCAAGAAATATGTAAAACTGTCTCATCCTTTCCTCCTAGTCTTCAAGACGAAGACTATAAGATTTAAAGTCAAAATGTGACAGCTTGTCAACATCATAATAATATAATAATAGTAACGAATTCCTATGCTTCTTATTCCCTTCAGTTTTCAATTTTATTCAATTTCTCAAATTTTCTCTATTGCTTCCCTTTCGCCAAGATTTCCTCTAGGAATTGAATCTATGTATAATATACATCTAACCTAACAACCCAAGTTCATCACACCATGTATGTATTATAATTATTGTAACTTTGGCACTAGATATACTGAAACTACTATAGTAGTAGTAGTACAATGACTGAACGACAGAATGAATGAAAGAAAGAGTTTGCTAAGGATTTGATTTGAAAGTCGTAAATCATCATGATAATCGTCATCCGTAACAACATTATAATGACCATGAATATATACACATAAAGTATTTAGTATGATATGAAGATATAATAATATTGGTAACTTTGAATGATACTTATTTATATGAGTGAGGAATGGCTGTTCATATTTCTTTTTAAGCCATATATATCTATAATGTTATATTTTCTTGTTACCTCGTACATGTATGTATATATATATGTATCATGGAAGTCATTCTATGATTATCATGCCAGATATACTATAATAATATTATGCTTTTATGAAATATGTATGCGTACGAGACAGATGCCAAAGTATTAAAAAAAAATCTATGCTCTGTTATTAGTATTATTATTACATAAATAGTATTATTAATTACCTCTTCTGTAGCTTCACCATTAACTTTCTTGTCTTCTTTTGTCTTATTTTTCTCTTTCCGAAGAAAGCTGAATCGTCGGAAAGAACGTTTTTTCTGTACTTTCTTCTTTTCTTCGTCCTTCTTTGGAGTTTTGTTTTCTTCCGATTTAAGAGCTTCCTTCACGGCATCTTTTACCTCGTTTGTCGCTTCCTCAGCTTTCTCCGAAACTACATTTACTATTTCCTTCAATTCTTCTTTCAATCCTTCTTTGGCCACCTGAAAATGACAGCATCGTTTTTCATATTACATATTATTAAAATATTTTATATGGTTTTTACTATACCACTATTACCACTATTACAATAATACTAAAAACTACAATATATATGTATATATATATGCCATAAACATCCCTTGTCATAACCTTTCTTATTATAGATATAAAATACTTTATTTACTTTACTTTACTTTATATTACATTCTTTTGTCATATTATATGTTTTTTTGTTGTTTTTTTTTATTACAAATTACATTATTATAAAAGATATCAAATCTCATAATATATCCGATATTTTTGATTTAAAAAAAAAATACAACAAAAAGAATACAGGAGTTGTAAAGTATACTGAATAGTAGTAATAATAATATTTTATGAAAACTATAGTGTACAAAAATATTTTTAGAATTTTACCTCAATCACTTGATTTACGTGATTCTTGGCGTTGTTTTCATCTCCTTTACTAAGAGCATCACCATTACCAACATGATTTTCTCCTTCAACAGCCACAACAGGCTCCTTAGCATCCTTTTTTGGTGAGGTAGATGTGATATTGGCTGATTTACTTGTTTTTGCACCCATTATGTATACTTTTTTTTGGTCAAACGTTGATTAACAAACTTATTAATAATTATATTAGTAATAAAAAAATGGAAAGGCAAAAAGATTGATTGGTCGTTTTCTTCTTCTCCAAGTCAAGCAAAAAAATACGATGGAAAAAATATATTTCTACGTATCAATTAAAGGCAATCTCAGTCGTCTTATATTTTCTTCTTCCAAATATTCTGTTGGAAACAACAAAAAAAAAAATAAACAAAAAGTAAATTAGTTATAAGTTACAAGAGTAGTAATATAATGATAATTATTGATAAAACACAAAATCTTTTACAAGACCTCATGTGTTTTAGCTATATCAAAATACTTGAGTATGATATAAAATTGCAATTACTTTAACCCTTAATACTTTTAATACCTACACAGAGATACACTATTGATACCAATGAATTAATAATTAAAGTAATATCACACACAACAATAACTAAATCCTATTAACTCTGTAATTAAAAATGTTGAAAATCTCTAATAAAGCTGTCAATAAAAAAAAATTTTATAACGGAAAAACTCTATCATAGATTCTGATACCGATGAAAAGTCTTTTGTCTAGAATCTAGAAAAGTGCACAACCTCAATTAAATTTATAATTAGGTAAGTAAAATACAGATTCAAATGTACACTTAAAATATTTAATCAAGAATATTATTGATGCTTTTACCTCTGTAGTTTGTGATGTACCCGATTTTAAACAATTAGTCTTGATATTTTTATTGTGCGTTGTGTGATTTTTGTGATTATGCCGCGCATTCTATAAACGTTTTGATATTGTGTGTGCAGATTATACAAAAGATTCTTTTAATAAAATTAATTATTTTCAATAATTAAAATTACGTCAGTTTGCATATTATTATATATTCTAGGTAAAAAAGACGATGACGCTGTTTTAATGTAAGTACTCAACTCGTTATTAAAATACTATAATCAATAATAGAAACTTATTTCAGTTATAGTTTGTAGTAAAATATTTTTTGTGCACTAAACACTAAATACTCTATAAATGAAGGGATTTGTATTTTATGAATAAACTATAACATATTTCTTACATATTATTATATTTACTTTATAGGGAGCTCCTCAATTGTGATCAAAAGAGATGAAAAAGGAAGATCGCAGTCATTAGAACAAAAGAAAAAAGGTATCAGCATAAAATAATTTTTTTTTTTAAATTCTAATCAAACTTACAGATATGCATCTACAATGATATTATATTATGCATTACATTTTAGCTATGTACGCCGATTTTATTATTATTGCTACGTATGACCTATAGAAATGGATGCACACGTGAATATATTTTTTTTTTATGAAACCTGCTTTTTTGCCTTTAGCAAAATGATTATGTAAGTATAAAATGGCATGAAAAGGGAAATCGCTGATAAAGATGATAGTATTATTATTTTAGTAAATTGTTGATATCTGATATTACAAATATGATGTCCAGAGTACACAAATTTGTGTAGTATATATCAAAAAGAGTATCTATATAATATGTTATAAATTTATGAATATTTTTTGTTATTTACTTCTGCATTTACTCAGACAATCTCCTACGCCAACCTTGGCATCTCATCATCATTATATTAAACATCAAACACTAGAATATAGAATATATATGTACATACAGAGCCGTCAAAACAAAGCCAGTTTATTATTGCCATAAGTAAGTATATATACACAGACAAAGAGCACTATGTCCAATCGTCTGCAGATCAATTTGAAATCTCACCTAAATCAACGAATCTACTTTGTACTTAACTTGTTTACGATGCTTCAATTTTTGTTAAGCACAAGTTTCAATAATAATACAAGTATATATTATGTACAATAGTATACGGTAAAGTGCTTACAGTTTTCTGACATGTATACTATCGTCTATGTAGTTTACTATAATATATTTGCATATGAAATGATATCACGATATTTTTTATATTCGTAAATATTTTATTTGATTGGATATACAATACACCTTTACAAAATTCATTATTGCAAACACCTTCAAAAGTCGAGTGCAATTTCATTTAATTTCCCTTCATTTTCCTCCTAAACAATCTATAACAATACTATAATATTATTATTATTATTATACCACAAAAATATGCTGCTCATAATCTCAAAACATATTCAACAAACAAATAGGTATCAAGTCCACTACTAATGTAATAAAAAAAACTACAAGAGTAGAGTAATAGTAGAAATAATACTGAGGAGAAGAATCTCTGAATATTAAAACATGTTTGCATGTTGTTTTTTTGTTATACACCCTGCAATATGATTTAATCAAATGGTGTATAAAACAATAGTAGGCTGCAGTTAAGTTTACATTTTTAGAGTTGATGTACAGAATAAAATATTTAAAACATCAATATATTATGTGTATGTACTTAAGCATGCATGAATATTGCACGATCTTTGTTCAAACTTCTATAAAAGAAGGCAAAAGCAAGAAGAAAAAAAAGTTTAAGACATTATAATATCCACATTATTCAAACATAATGTCAAGGTCAAACCAAAACATAGACGAATTGGTTTGATGGCCGAACTATCCTTTAAATATTTTGCCATGTTGTTTGATGAACTAGAGAGCATGGAAGTATCGAATAGAATTACAACTAAGTTCATGTATAGTATATCTTGCACTACATGTATAATAAAATATGTTTTTCTGGTTTCCAGTGACCATAAAAAACAGATTTCTGATACTTTTGTCAAAATTATTTGTTCTTTTCAGCTCTCTTGTTTTGTTTTTTGTTTGTCGCTTAAAAAAGGAGATTTCATATTAGTATTATAAAGTTTTCCACAACTATTTTGTGTTATATAGGATTTCATAAAAAGTCATATCTATTGATACCCTTTGATACTTCTATTTGTGTATACTACACATTTCAAGAGTACTTTTAGTATGTTGGACATGAATGCGTATAGTGTATGTAGTATGTATACGCTATGAGAATGTATTTAATAATATGTGCTAAAAAAAGTTAGAAAGCTGTGTAATTTTGGTTTGTATTTTTAAGTAAGAGCTAACATAAGGGGGTATGTATACAGTGTTATAATACTCTACTGTCTACTATTATAGTTCCTAAAAACGTAGCAATAACACAAGAAGAGCTCATTAGAACGTACTTGGATTCATGGAATGCCTTGTGACTATCAATGTGTGAGTCTGTTTGGGAGTATAATAAGTATAAGTTTGAATGTGTGTCTGGATGAGCTCACACATACAATTCCATCGTTTCAGTTTCAATTCAAATGATTGGACCCTGACTGTTAACCATTGTAAAAATACAGTTCCTATAAGATTGCCAATAAAATTTACACCCCAGACATGTTACATAATATTACATTGGTAAACATATGTATACACATTGGATAAGACAAGTGTTCATGCATAGACCAGAAAAGTATGGAATGTGCAGACAAAGTCATCTATGTAGAGAAGTGAAGTAAGAAAAAACAGTACATTGATATACATATCCGTTTCAACTCTACAAAACCCATGCGTTTTTCTTTTATCCTCTCATCAAAAGAAAAACAGACTTGCAATAAAGCTCGTGAATTTTCCCCCTTACATTGCCGATATTTCCGGAGGTCTTTTCCTTTTAGCTACTACTACTACTACTACTCAAGTCTTCAAACAAGAACCTCCTTCTTTCTATCGTACTGATGATGATCCTTGATTTCAAGTATTGACAGATCTACCTCAGTCAATATACTGTGCAATATACTGTCTGAGGCCTGCTTCTAAAAGGAAGTAGGCCTCAGACATGAATGAAAATGATGTACATCTGTATGCATGTTTATATCTGTATCAGGTGAATACTACGCTGCGTATAAAGAAATGGATTCTGTGTGCTTGAATCAGGACAGACTACGTATGTACATTGCAATCCTCATGTTCTCTGTAATCCTTTATCTTGCCTCTGTGTCATGTGAAGATCCTTTTATGATATTAATAAATCCACACTGAATACCACCAAAAAAATAAGAAGAAGAAAAAGAAGTGGAATGTTACACTACTGTAGTAGTTGAACTTGGACCGGTGCAAAACTGTGGAAACCCACAAAAAACAGTAGTGTTTCATTTTGAATAGATTTGTAAAAAAAAAAAGAAAAGCGCTGAGAGCGCAAAAGAAAAAGGAGCCGAAATGTAGTATATGTAAAATAACAGAAGGTGAATTGGAAATTGAGTTTTTTTTTCTTTATTTCTTTTTCTCTGGAACGGATAGGAAAGAGTTAACATTAACCATTGTCAATTCAGTTCGCCTAAACCGGAAAAGGAATATAGTCGAGAGGGGAAAGTGCGAATACCCCATCATTTATATACAAAAGCTCTAGGCTATATGCATAACAATGAGTACATTTTAAACATTTCAGTATTCACATTTCAATCGGTATTCGAGACGAAAATGTATATTCAGCTTGCATATATGCACCTACATTCCTTGCATGTAGATAGTAAGTAGTACGTATGTACATAATATATTATATCATACATGTGTAACAAAAAGGTGCGTAAACATAGTCAGATGAACATTGAATAGGCAATAGGCATCTGATACGGAACGTCGGAGTTTTTGATTTTTTGGCAATCATCCAGTAAACCCTCTTTTTCTTAAGATTCTTGTTACTAATACTACCTTTCTTTTACGACTTTTATGTGTAAAAGGAAACGCATGAGTTTCATGCTATATTGCTGCTGGACGGTCTCAAAGTGCTCAACGATCCAACTAATTTCCCTGCTATCAACAAGAACATTGCTTTCACAAGTCAATGGAAATCATAGCTATAGAACGAGAGAGAGAATCAAGGAAAAAGGGGGAAAATCTATTGGTGGTGGAAAATCAAACTGAGAGAGCAGTGCGTATATTATAGGTGTACTTTACATAGATACCTAATACCTACCATGTGTTCCATTTACAACTATGACTTTCTCTCAATGTATATAAACTATCAAATTAGTTTTCTATCTCACACATGAGACGGAGCTATAAAAGGTTTCTAGATGGACAGGCTGCTATTGATAAAACTCCAAACACCATGAACTCTAGCCACTGATATGACCCAAACCAAATTTTTACATTCCCTCAGATACACAATAAAAGGCATAAAAGTAACACTAGTAGATATCAATTCGTCTGTGCGTGTGCGTGGAAATGGATTTAGGTGGTTGATACATATATGTATGTGTAATATTGTTTTGAAATGAGTCGACTGCCAAATTTTTTTTCCTTTCATTTTACATGGATCTGATCATTGGAATTTATATTGCACTTTTTTTACTTCCTCAATGTGTGTCTATTACTGCAGATTTTCTGCTCATTTCATGAATAATGAGCCTTACTTAGATCCAAGGGGTTTTTTCTTACTATTCAGTTTATCTCAGTATATCAGCAGTGTACGTATAAAAATACGTATATACTTGATGACAATATAACTACCTATATCATATTTTTTGCATCATATAGTAGTACTATTGTATTACTTTATTCCGTTTATATCTGAAGCAACTGATTGAGGGTGTTAGTGTTATGTGCTATGATCTTCAATATGAAAATATATTATAGTACTATGCTTATTAAAAAATTAAATGGCAATAATAATATCTAATATCTGATAACAATCGTGATGTTGGGTCAGTACAAGATTAGAATAAGAATAAGAAAGGCTTGACAATTCTTAATGGTTCACGTATATGTAATCAAATAATGAATTCAAAAATGATCATTGTCCCCTTCCTATATTTCCAATACCCAATACTAATTTATTTATTTGTTTGCTTGTTGGCTGCCCGCTTGTATAAAGATTTAACTTTTATCTTCATCACTCTTTCTGATAAAGGAATTCAAAATATTGATAGTAGTAATTTATTTCATGTGGGACTTGTCCATCTTCTCTGATGTATATTCCATGCAGTGTCTTTTCAAAACAAATCTGTAGTGTACAGTGGACAAGTAATACATAAGTAAGTACCATCACGCTGTTGTCATTTAAGTCTCCTCCTCAATCCTCAATTTAAAAATGTTGTCTCCAACTTGAAGAGGATTCTCCTGTTGTCTTTCTGCCTTTTTCCCTCCACTCCTAAAGTTATTAATCCTATATATTTCTTGGTTTTTTGTATCACTATGCATAATGCATTGAGGACATGTCATCATCGTGGTCCAAGCTACAATGTATCCTATACTTGTACATATGTGTATGCGTACTTATATATACTGCTGATACTACATTATGTATAAAATTGTTGTGTTTCTGATAGACACACTTGTATCGTGTATGTACAATGTACATTCACGGAGTACAACGTGGACTCACCATTGCATTCCAATCGAAACCTTTTTAACTTTGATTTTTTTTTCCATCGTTCTTCTTCTCTATAGATCTGTGTATTTGATGTTACCTTCATCCAAATGCCCACCATCCCTTTTTTTCTATGCGTATGTGTACAATGTACAGATATGTAGTGTGTTTGTCAATTTGATATTCATATTATATTCATCATCAACTCTAGATACCATTCACCATTCACCACATATTACATTTTCAATCTCTCTCTGCCTCAACAAACTCTCGTGCTCATTTCCACTCGAGTAGTCCAATGACAACATTGAACATGGAAAACTGAATTGAAGACTTTTCAGAGTCAAACTATGAACTCTCCTTTCCATCATCTTAACAGCATCGAGCATCATTTCATTCCTTTTCATTCGATTCATTGGAGATTGGAGATATTCACTGTCCTCTATTATGGTTTTATATTAGACTAAATGTCTTGTACATGTCATTTTTGGGTACATGTGTGTGATGTACGCGTGGATAAAATGTGATATCAACTCGCGGGCTCAGTCTACTATTGTAAACAAGGAATAAACACATATGTATATGCATAAGACACATAGTATAAGTATACGAATATTCACATATGACCATACCAAGTCATACCACATACACCCTCCTCCTGTATCCGATATTCAAAATTTTCTTGCATGCTATAAACTTTGAAGAAATACTATAATATATACACATTCGTGAAGTCTTCTATCCTCTTTCTCCAATCTCCAAACACTTCTATAGGATATAGTTGATCCCAAAATTTATATATTATGTAGCACATGTACAATGTACAGTATATAGTAGGTCGAAGCAAAAAGCTATCAAATTATTCCCTTATTGAAATCTATTGAGAAGGATGTGTTTGTGTATGTGTTGTGTGTATTTTATTTTATTTTTCACCACGCCACATGCATCCCCGAATGTACACTGTACACAATCTGTACAGGAATAGGACAGGCGATTGTGGAAGATGTGAAAGAAAAAAAATACGAGTTTGATATTCACAACGAATACTGCTTGCGTGCACTTGATAAAATGGTATTTGTACTACATGTACGTATATCTATATACGCTTAAAACTATTAGATGTTGGCAGCAAAGAGAAGAATACATATACGTTGTGTTTACAGATATTTGATGCATATATTCTTATGTATTATGTACGAGTTTCCATTCCGTTGGAACACTCGTCTTTAAATCTGAGGAACTGTGAACAGAAAACACAAAATACAAAACAGAAACTTGCAAGTGGGTACAAAGTGTTTGGATTTTGGATGTATTCAGTTTTCAATTCACATTCAATTCATGTATCCATACTATTTATTTTCGTCCTCGAAATTTTCATTTCGATTCAAGCCTTGTTGGAATAGTAAATAATAATAACAATAATATATTATGGCATGAATCTATCTTCGTGAAGGTTGATAGTTGATACGTTATTATAATCTATAATACGTACTTGATATGTAAACAGGGAGAAAAATAATGCTTTGATCTTTGATGCACTTTTCAATAGGATCAAAATATATTGTTTGATGCATTGATGCATTGTTTTGTTGTTTGATTCTAAAAAACAATCTCAAAGATGTACATATTAGAAGGAAAATATTGCCTGTATTTTTTTTTCTGGGTACGTGGCTCATTACTGCAACAATCAGAATTCCATAGCTATTATTGGCATATGTTATTAGTTATTATTATGGAATCCATGACTTTTTGTGAAAAAAGAATGGTTCAAACACATTAGTGAAACGGAAAAAAATATTTTGAGTGATTATTTAATGCTACAATTATCCATTGTGTATTGTAGATTGCAGATTGGATTTCATCAATATGTTTCTCCACGTGATTTTCAATGCACAAATTATGCACAAGTAATAATAATAGTCCCGAGTTCCGTGTGTGTATTTTGTACTTAAAAAAAGTAGAATGAATGTCTAAAGCTAGAGATAATGACGACTGTATAAAATTATTTGGATACTCTCGTAAATATAGTGTATAGTGTACAGTGTACACTGTGCAGTGCTCAGTCATTTTGCTGATTTCTCGAGTCTCAAATCTCGAGTTCCAAAGAGTCACGCCTTCTCAATCTTCATAAAGAATGCGCAAAAAAAATAACGCTAAATACATGTGTATGTAAGTGTGTATGGTTATTCTTTCAATTCATGACTTGACTGCGGATTTGCTACTGGCTGTTCCATACAAAATACCAAATCCAAAGATTGCAAACAGCTTTTTTGCCTTTTGACTTCTAACGACTGTCTTATCTTGGAGTAGGAGCAGACAACAGCATGTCTCTTTAGTCCATACTCCATAATCCATACAATTTAACATTGTGCACTGTGCACTGTGCACTTACAGCTTACAATACAACGATGTATTCATCACAGTCCGCGTGGTTCCATTTTCATTTTGCTACTGCTTTCTTTCATATTGGTGCTGCCAACTAAAATTACACGTGAACAATGGGACAACCCTGAAAAAATTTAGGCAAATTATGCATGATGGTCCATGTGAGTACTGAGTACCATCCTCAATATCACTCAATTGTTTTTTATACACAAAACACAAAGCATGCTTGTTACGCTTTGATGTGGAGTTGAATGTTGCAAAAGTCAAAGTGCTAATACTTTTTGTATTCATGTGATTTTTTGCTGTGCTTAAATTTTTTTCCTTTCCTTATACATTATACAATAGAGACTTGTACAGATGTAAAGAATGTTGAATGTAGTATTATCATACATCTTGTGTCTTGTGTCTTTGGTATGAAATTGAATTCAAAATACAAAACATGGAAAGAAAATTGACTTGTAATATATCTGTGTATTGAGTATTGAGTGTAGGGATACATTTATACAATATTATTGTACATTGTACATGGTATTGTAGATTGTATACCACATGTGCAATTTCAAATGGTGTGAGTCATCGAATCTGAATCTGAATTTGAATTTGAAAATGATCTTGGATCGACTTATGTATGTAAATCAGAAATAAATACTACTTGATAAAGAAGGAGTGTATATTGTATTTATATATGGGAAAATAAAAAGAATGTGCAAGCGGAATTCTTTCACATTTCTATTTTCCTTTCCCCTGACTCTGTCATTCTCATCTCTCATCCTTTGAGCGTACAATGTACATTCCTACAAAGTCTATTGAGTAGAATGTATAGCTTGCATTTCCCGGCCCGGTCTGTCCTTGCGTTTTTTACTTGTGGGGAAAAAACGAATCCATAATATTGCTTTTTGTTCCCTTGAATGCTCAACTACAAGGCAGAACCAAGTGGAGCATTCAGTGCAATTTTCAAAGTGTGTACACACAAATACCATTTCACTCATGCCAAATATACGCGTACACTAAATGTATTGTATATTGTGCATATATTTAAGTATGCACATGTGCATGTCCTATTTGGCATCAGCATAGGATTTTCCCTCTGTATTTAGTATACAGATTACTCGAGACTTTAGACTCGAGATGGAATAAATAGATTCAAACCCCTCATGGGGGAATATACGCGGGAGAAAGGCACAGGAAGAAAACGTCATGACAGTAGACAAGATATATTCCTAAACTTTTACAGAACAAACATGTGTAGACTGCAGACTGTAGAGCTGCAGATGAAAACGGGCCAAATCGGTTCCGTGTTTTTTTTAAAAAATAACCAGTGGTAGTATTTAATATTCAAAAAACAAACATTTGAGTTGCAAAAAAATTATGTCGTTAGAGTTTTGATTTTTAATTTTGAACTTAAAATTCAAATTTAAATTAACATCTACAAAGAATTTAAAAACACACATACCAGTATGTACGTGGTTTTATTATGGGAATAAGATAAAACGGATTTGGTCTCTTTTCTTATTCTCTTCCACAAACACATTTGCTTCAAATTTCAAATGGGTGTTTGAAAAATATGAAGAAAGCACTCTTTTTTCTTACACGTATTCAGTATTCAAGTTCAACTTTAGTTCAGTATCCAGTATCCAGTGTCTGTATGTGGTATGTAGATAAACGATGGTGCAAAACATATTAGCAAATTCCAATTTAAACTGTGGCTTACTGTATGTGTATGGTGTATGTACAATGAAGTTTTATCTTACATGGAAAACTAGCATAGTAAATCACCCTTTTTCTACTTCTTGATTCTTGATATACCGATCTTTGAATTCAAGGGTTAAAATCCTGCTATATTACATGTGGATTTTGCAGTGGAAAACTTTGGAGTAAAAAGTAAAAAAATATACGTCGAGCATTTAGCAAAATACTTTCATTTAGTTTTCAACTACATACATGGAGAATGTAGATACATAATAGATAATACATCATCTGATTTTTTCGCCTTGTCTTGTCTTGGTTTTGGCTTTGTAAAAAAGTAAGTGAGCGAGCAAAGTATTGCTTGTTAAGTCATCCGTGTACAATGTACAACGTACAAGTATTTACTTAGACATTATCGTTATTATTTCAGTAATAGTAATGCACAATGTAATTCGACTCATACAATATATTATGTAGTATAAGTATTTGTTTTAAACCATACATATGTATAATACTGTATGTCATTGTTCCACGTTTTGAGTTTTGATTATATTTATTCCACGCTAAATATCTATGTAGATGTTAGATTGTACATGTGACTTTGAAACTTCAAAGACAGAAAGAAATAGGGAGGGAAAAAATAAAGCGACAAAGTCATGAACGAAAAACGGGCAAACAGAGCAAACAGCAAATAGACAGATGAGAATAAACGGAAAGAGCGGACATGAAAAGTCAAACTCAAAACTCAAAACTCAACTCAACTTTTTGTTTTTTATCTCAAAAGGAAAACGTATATATTGAAATCCGCCCTTTTCCTCTCTTTCTCTCTGTCTGTTTAGCTTTTATTTCAAAAGTCAAATAACAACTAGTCACCATAATACTTTTTAAGGATTTGAAAGAAAAAGAAAAGGATTCATCCTTTATAAACTTGAAATCGAATCTAAAGCCCTCATGTTCCATCTCCTTTTGTATGTATACCATATATTAGTACATACACATTTTATGTGATATATTGCATCTAGAATCTACAAGTTGTCTAAATGTGATGAAAGTTTACCAAATGCTGTGCCTACACGCTGCACAACATATGCATATTGTATATTTCGTTCACTTAAACGACTAATCGCCCAAGTTATATTCACTTTTACGTCAATTTTTTCCAAACTGATTTCTGAATTGATGCCTGAGCCAAACCTTTTAACGTCTACACTCTACACTCTACAACTTTGTCTTTATTCTTTGTGTATGAAGATACAAGATACAGAGCACATAGGACACACAAGTACTAGGTTTTGTTTGTATTTTGTATGGCATTCCATTTGAGTTTGTGGTGTTGTTGCTGGTTGGTAATTTTATACATACAACGAGATAGGAAATACTAATAGGAATACGAGACTTGAAGTATTAGTTCAATTAGGCTATTAGTTATGACAAAGCCTGTCATATTACAAAATTCACAATGCATGTATAATGTAGTCACTATTGACTATATGAAGGCATACATGTATAATGTATAATGTACAGTTGGATGGTTGTCACATTGCAAAAACTAAAGCTGGACAGAGTCACGATTTACAGCTTGATACACAATACACAACCTGAAAAACACGCCTTTCCACATATGTACTGATCCGAGTAAACAATCAGACAAACTAAACAAAACTCGACAGGATTTTTTTTCTCAACTTCCTTTCTTCCTCTATCCTTGTATTTTGTATTTCTTGATGAAGGTATATATTGTACATTGTACATACAGTTCACTTCACTCCTCACTCTGGATTTGACTGTCCGTCTGTTTTCTGTTTCTGTATCCGTATTTCCTTTACATTTACACAGATGCATGGTATGGATCTTCATGGACTTTCTTGAGAAAAATTGTGTGATGGAAAAATGTGGATATTGAATTTAACCTCAAAATGTAGCATGATATATAATATATTGTAACTACATGGTTGGTTGGAAGATCAACTTCGTCAAGGAAAAAGATGAAAATATGTATACTGTACAATAAACATTCTCCCAGAAGAGCCACAGACAAACCCAGTGGAAGACGAATTACCGACAGAATAGCAACAGTAGAAAGAACCAAACTAAACAGGCAGCTCACTGCCAAAACCCATCCAATCCAAGCCAAACTAAACTATTTAAACCAAAATAGTAGAAACAACATACAGCACACTGCATTCGGTTACTTGACGTAGCTTTACGTAAGACACGACTTATGACGTATGAGAGAGTAGCAATAGCTAAAGTTACAGTTTACAGTACAATTGTGCATTACAGTAGTCAGTAGTCAGTGCAGTATTAAAGTTAAATACAAACATTAGAATAATTCATCATCATTACTCATGTTAAAAAGAGAGAGAGAGAGAGTGCACTTTACTCTTACTCGTCTTCTTTTTCTTCCTCTACATTGTTTTTACTACTCAATACTCAACTTTTCTGTCCAGCGACACTGAATATTACAAAGAGTATGATGCGTTATTAAGATTCTCTACCACAAAGTTACATGGTGTATTACATTATGTTGTGTGTAGTTATTAAACTTTATAATTTTCTTAACTCGGGCTACCGGTTTCATCCCTGTTCATTGTTCATTATGTATATGGATACAAGAATATTTATAGATAAAAGGAATAAGGGGCAACAGTTTATCGACAATCTACAATCCACACGCCACGATTATACGTGTTTTAATATTGTAAATTGTAAATTGTAAATGCGTCATAATAAAACCAAACATACTGCTTTTAAATTTTGTATTGTGTGTTGTACATTTTACGACAAGCGAGTCGGGCTTTTTAATGAATTAACAAATGACCATTGACGAACGACGGAAGGGTGGATGTGGATATGGATGTGGATTTGGATGTTATGTTCTATAATCTATCAAAAATACATTGTCATCACTATTATCATGATAATAATAATAAAAATGATACCAAATTATGCTGCTATAAATGATTACAGGATACAATTATTGTCCCTTTAATTATGCATATATGCATGTTTTGAGTTTTGAGTTTTGATGTGTGACAGCATAGATACAGCTTTTGATAGATATAGCTACCACATAGTGTATAGTGTATAGGGCACAGTGAAAATTTTATTACCTTACACAATACACACGATATGATTTAGTAACTCATCAAGTTAATAGTGACAGTTTGATATTTCCAACCTGAACAACAGGAACAACATGAACAAAGAAAATACCCTATCAGACGAACCACCCCCGAAACCCACATAAACTATTGTCTTATCAATTATTATTGTCATGAAATGTTTGTTACCGCTCACAAGGAAGTATGATGTTCACAAACATGAGTGTTGGATATGGAAATGGGATATGGTTCAATCATACAAGTTGTTTTTATTTTTATTTTGTTGATACTCAAGATCCAAGACCCAAGACTCAAGACTCAAGGCGTCTCAATAATATTTATCAATGTGTGTGTTCCATGTTCTATTAGTATACATCATACATGTAGGTATACAACACATGGGTTAATTTTTGACGAGTATGGTGAATCTTGAAATTATTAAACATTCAATGATTGACGGCCGTCATTCACCAGTCATTTCTACTTGAGCGTAGAAAAATCGTAGAATGTTATGTATCAAAAATCAAGATTCAAAATGTACATAGCAATAGTCTTATCATGTGAGAAAACTCGAGACTCGAGACTCGAGACTACAGACTTGAGACATGAATTTGTTTTATTGAAATACATGACACAGTACAGAGATTAGAGAAAAACATAGAGGGACTAGAAGTGAGGACTCTTGTGGCTTGTAGCTTGTTCACTCTTCCTTGTGTTGTCCTCTTCAATTCTCTTTATGTACTTTCTTCTTTCTCTTTCTCTTCACAACTGTTGAGATCTCTCTATGAATCATGTACTATCCATACTACATACTGCATGCCTCCCATATAAATGTTTACTATACTTCTGTTTGTTTTATATGGTACGAGGTTGCATTTTCTCATATCTCATCAAAGTTTTGTGGACAACCAAGTTACATGAGAACCTTGCTCTTGTTCAAATACACAAGAACATCTCCTCCATTCTCCAGTCAGTTTTGATAAGACGGAGGCAAAAAGTGAGAGATCTAGACTAAAATGAAGATGAAAACTATACAACTACACCAAAGAGTACACAACTTTACTTTATCAAGTTAATATACGTCCAATGTCCATAGTCCACTCTCAACTGTCACATATATACATATAATATAACGTAACATAATATGTATGAACTGCTGACTGCTGACTTTCGCTTCTTTTTCTTTTTCTTCATCTTTATCTTCATTCTTCATTACTCAGTGTGTCATGACTTCATGAGTCATGACGTATTATTCATGTAGTCTATGGACATACAAGTAAATAATAATAATTCTAACACTAATATAAACGTATAAATTTTATATGTCGAATTATATGTCTGTAGTACGTAGTAAAATTTATAAAATTAAAATTTAATTTATTATTATTATTTTTTTTAAATATTACATAAATTTAAATGTGAAAAAATTATGTAAATGAATATTAACTGGGAATTTTACTATTTTACTAAAATTTTGGATCATATTCTTTAATTTCTTTATTATTTAGTGTAGTAAAGTGTAGTAAGTGAATATTTTAGGAGCTTGAATAGAAAAAGCGTACCAAATATATTTTTTAAATATTATACCAAGTTGATGAAGAAAAGAAGTTTCTTTCTCTAGTTTCTAGTGTCTAGTGGTCTAGTGTTTTACTGTGGTGACTGATGCTACGGTTAGGTTGGATCGTATTCTATATTTTATACATTCTTCATACGAATATAGAGTATAGAGTACTGACTACGAAGTATGGAGTATGAAGAGTAAAGAATGGACCAGGGATCAAATTTTTCTAGCTTGATTGCTTACATTACTCATATAATCAGATGAGTGGCGTCTCCAGTCTTTATTGTGAAAATGAGCGCTCTTTATATCATCTCCGTTTTATATTACGGTACTCGTAAATCGTAAACAACATGGATCTGGATAGTGAATAGTTAGTAGTGACTGATGGTGAGTGTAGAATGTAGAATGTAGAACATACAAAATACAGCCTAATACCTTGTTTAATATAAATATTAACTTTCTTGGTCATGCATACACTAAAAACAGTGATGATGATAGTAATACTAAAATAATAATAATAATAAAACTGGAAGTAATTTAATTCAAGAGGGTCTAAACGAGCAACATTGATAATACTTAGATTACATAAGAATTATAAGGAACGAGAAGCGAGAGAGAGAGGCAACTATACATATACATTATACATTGAAGATGGAATTGAATGTGTGTAATGTGACCAACATGGTAAATAAATGTGAATTTCTTAAGCTTCATAAAATTCCGTCCTCATCATCAATAATGTACAAGACACCACTGCACAGATACATGTTTAAATGCATGTGTGTGTGTGTAGTGTATACATTATACATTATACACATATTCTTCAGACACAATACATATGAAGCAGATAGTGTTCACCAAGCACTTGAATTTTTTCTAGTCCATTTTTTCTCTCATTCTGTCTCTCTTTCTCTTTCTGGTTCTCTTTCTCCCTCAATTTTAATTCCCCATCTAATTTCCTGCAGAAAGAAGAACTCGATGGATCGTATTTCCACTTAATTTTTACGCTTTTCTGAGCATTTTAGACATGCACGATGTCTTCAAACAGCTTGAGCGTGTTTGGTGTTTATGCATACTAAAAGTTACATCCTTATGCATAGGAGAAATTGTATTTTTACAAACCCGCATCCTACACTATATGCATGGAAATTGATATGAGTGTCTCATATTGTCCTCAGTACTCACAATATATCTACAGTTTTCTCACTACAAAAGTACATGGATATATAAGTATCCCTCTTTTTCTTTCATTTTAAGTCTTATTCTTCCTCTTTCACTATCATCTTTGCTTGAACGAAAAAAGAGGAAAAAAAACATCCCTCGCCATTTACTATTCACTTTGAACAGATCACGCATTTCAAATACACATTCTATTTTCCCTGTACTAAATACAAAATACAAAGAAAGCTTTAAAGCCCAAACTCTAGTGTAGTTCAGTATTATGTGCAAAGATAGTGTTATGGGTCTATGGTCTATGCAAAGCTGGATTGTATTTTATTATATTAAATTTGATGATGTTCATATCAATTCCACATTCCAACACCTCGGTGAAGAGATATCTAATATCTAATATCCATGCGTAGCATACATAGGTACTGAAAACTAAAATGTACTTAACCAGATCTATGTCTTTATTATGTAATGTGCTCTCTTGCAAATGTAAAATGTAAACTCGTTGAGAGTTGAGAGATGAGAGTGGAATGGAGTGTGGGTTGGTGTTGGGTGTTTTGCACAAGAGGTTCAAAAAATTTCATCGGATATTATATGGGAATTGACGGAGATAAGGAGACAAGGAAGAGGAGTCGGTCTCAGGGGAAGTTTTTAAGTCAGCGTAATAACATTTTGTACATACTGCATTACTACAGACACAGCCACATGCATTCCTTTTTCATTTTCACGTTTGCACTCCTCCAGAATGCTCAACACTCAATACTCATGTGTGGATTGTAGATGCCAGAATTCACAAAAACAGGAAATATTCTCTGATACTAAGTTCTAAATGTAGGGAAAATTTCTAGATTCTGGGTTCTAAACGCATATGTATGCTTTTATCTCTGGCACATTTTTTTTTACCGAGTAACAAGTTTTGCTAAAGTCTGCACGCATGTGGCAAGAACCTACACATTACACATTGTACATATAAAACACACACACCTACATGTATTTTTCACCAATATTTTGCTCGCGGTTGCATATCACGTTGCAAGCATGCAATTGTTTTGGTTTTGCTCAAAGAAACTTTGCAAAGTCATAGAGCGTAGACCTTAGACCATATAGAGCGTAGACGCTGCGATAAAACTAAAACTATTACTTATATAAAAAGGAATGACAGGAAGAGTCAATTGCATTTCAAGGGAGAAAAGTATTTGTAATTTTGTATTTGGTACACATAGAAATAGAATACACAGGTATTTCTTTATTTGTCCTATCACCATTCACCATATCCATATATATTATTCATCTACAAAGTCGGATACGTCTACCACGTACAATACATAATGTACAAGCTGTAGAATATACAATCAAAAGGAGATCAAAGAGCGAAGAGTGAAGAGTTGAAGACAAACAGTCAAAGTCAAAGTCAAACTCACTCAAAGTTTTTAACTTTTAACAACTAACACCACCACCACACCACACCACACACACACAACGCCTTCTCCTTTTACTTTTCGTCTACTATTTCATCTACCTCTTTTCCCTTTTGCTCAACACATTTTCACTGTAAAAGAGTACTAGTCAACTAGAGTTTGTTGAGGAAAAGCTGCACATTTCCCTCACTATTCCATCAATTGCACAGATAAGATTCCTTTCTGCTCTCTCTAATCTCTAATCTTTACATCTTTACGTGGAACATGGAATAGATGGAGTGCAAAGTGAATGTATAAGTATCTACATTGTTAATAGTGAATAGTAAATAGAATAGCGACTACAAATCTCTCTTTCCTCCTTCATTCCATTACCCGTTTTCCGTTTTCCACAATGTACCATACCAACTACCAACTCTTGTCTTTTGTTTGAGCATTGAGCATTGAGCATTGATCAATGAGTTTACGCACTGTATCAGTAAATACCGGTACATCAGCTCACTATGTACTGTGCGTGTATAGTTTAAATCTATAATAGACATAGGGAGGGACAGAGATACAGATACCTTTAGAGATTGAGAGGAAGAGAAATGTGATCTTTCTAATTAGTTTATTGGCTCGAATCCACTCAAGTCAAGTCAAGTCACAAAAGTCGAAGTGAACTTCTTTTTCTACTCAATCATGACATGATCTCGAAAAAAATATATAAAACAACAACAACACTTTCGGCATCCGTTTTATCTTCTCATCTCCTCTCGTTTTTTGTAAAGTTATGTAGTTTGACTCTGTCTATTTCTCTTCATCCTGACTCGTGACTCCTTTTCACTGGTTTTCCATGTTCTTTTAAAATTCTTGGAGGAGGAAAAAAAACTTTGGGGCAAAACACTAACATCAACAGGCACTTGACTTATAAACTACTTAGAATCCTATTCAACAAACACCTTGAACAAACTCAAGATTCAAGTCTCAAAGCTTAAAGCAAAAACTGCAGTAGCAGTTTGTCTTTTTTCACCCCTTGCTCTTTTTTTCTCTTTCCCTCTCGACTCTAGACTCTCGACTTAGTGTCTAGAGTGTAGAATGTTGGTTGTAGGTATATTAGTAGTTGTGATATAGTAACTGCTCTGAAAATCACATAAATATCATGTCAAACACTCTTTTATCACATGTATTCAGGGGATGTGTAGAGTGTAGAGTGTGGACTGATGTTGACGTGAGAGCGTGTGTAGTGTCTAGTGTGTTACATCCAATATCCAGTCTCATTAATATGCATATTTCTTGAGCCTGTGTGTGTAAGAATAAACGGTACGATGTAACTTCTTCCCCTTTAATTTTTTTCCCTTTCTTTGCCTCTTCTTGCAAACACGGCCATCCACCATCCACCATACACCATACACCATCCACCATCCTGCAGACCCGAATACAGATATATATGCCAGATGCCAGATGATATTGCTAATACTAACCTTAGTAAATAAAAAATCTGTATTACAAGTACAGTATACAGGGTGGATTGTAGATTGTACATATCTCACACAACTTTTCATATTACATGTCTATCCATAATGAGAAAATACATGCAATATTGCCGTGACACAGTAATATACAACAATTCAAATTTCCCTAGGACAAAATGTACGTTGAAGCACCCTACACTCTACACTGTGCACTCTACTATCTACATGCTACACACGAAATAAGAAGAAGGATACTGATAATATTAAAAAAATAAAGTATACAAAAGGATGATAATTGCCTTCATGTGGTTCATAATTTGTAGATATATGTAGATGATTCTTGGAGATTTTCACTCCTTCCTTTGATTAGTTTGCTAGTTGCTAGACTTATTCGTAATTCTTATACCATAAATATGTAGCTGGAAGGTACGAAAAAGCCGGTAAGGTTACTTTAAAGTCTAATTATGTATTTCTACGATGATGAGGAGCAAGGAATATAGAAATATAAAACATAAAACATAAAACATAAAATCCACACATACTGTTTAATGGTACTGGTTTTCCTAAATTAATAACTATAAAGTATTGTTTAGATCGTAAAGGTGAGGTTTGAACGGAATCAACGATAATGATGATGCCAATGCCTATGAAGAAAAGGGTGCAGTATCAAGTGTATTATGCAAGGTGTAAGCATGTGACCAGAGACCAGTGACCAGAAGTAACGTATTTTCACTTCTCAGTTCTCAGCACAATACTAGTACCAGTGCCAGTGCCAGTGTCAGTGTGCAGTGTGCAGTGTTACCGAATACAAGATACAAGATACTGACTCAACATGTCTAATAAACTAGTACTTATTTCATATTTCTCGAGACTCGGGACTCAAAAGGATCCAAATCATAAATATGAAAACCAGGACCGTAGACCATGTACTTGCTATTACTATCATCATCATTATTATTATTATTATCATGATGACGCTATTGCCTCCACACCCGAGTTTGGCTAATGTCTCATAATTCTACCACACATATACTATAAACTATACATGATACATTATACACAGTAAAGAGTACAGAGCCTGGTCCTCGATTTAGTTGTTTTGGTTGGTACTGGCACTGGCACTGGCACTGGTTCTTCTCCAGTTGAATGTTCCTCCAATATTATTACATTCATGGTGTTGAAAGACAGTGGGATGTGGATGAAGAGAGTAAAACAGACATAGAAACAGAGATGGTGGGATAGGATAAAGCAATCCTCTCCTGTTTCTCTCACTAGACTGCCCTGATAATGATGATAGATTTGACACTATACGGTATACATTAGTGATATACGACCAACTTGTATCGATTCTTCCCTTCCTTTGTTCTTCCTCAACTTGTTAATTTTCCTCCTCAATCTTCCATCTTCCATCTCTCATCGTCTCTCTTTCCTCACTTTGTGGATATTATGATATTTCTCATACGTCTTTACCTACATGTTACATGTAGACTTGTTCCTTCCCCGCACATGTACGATGTACAATATATATTCATATGTGCAACATTCTACACTCTACATTCTACAATGTACAATGTACAGTGTACACCATTTTTCCGATTAATACACAATGAGACTGAGACTGGCTGAAAGAACCATGAAATAATATTATGTGTGTATAATACAAAATACAGAAAATATTTATATTACCATTTTTATGTAGCGCACGTACATACTTTTTCCAATATATTATGACGAACCAGTGTAATAATAATATGTAAGTAAGTCTGATTCTCCTGCTCCACCTTTCCTCCTTTCCTCGTTTTCTAGTTGTCTTGATCGCCAAAAAGTTACAACAAGTAAGATGTAATCTCAAAGTGCCAAGTGCTCATTTTATCAAGTGCAGAATATCAATCCCTTTTCCGCTCGGAGCACCCAAATTCCAGTCAACAGTGTTCATTGAGTAGAAAATTAAGATCAAATAAATGGCTTCAGTTGGCCGATAATAAATTCACATGTGTACATACATACGCATTATGTACATCGTGTGTAGATTGTGGATTGTAGATTGTAGATGTATCAACGGAGGGGTGATTTGGAGAAAATACTAAAGGTCTTTTAAAGACCAAAGTGAATAATAAGAAGAAGACCAAGGAGATGTGTATAGTGTACAAGAATTTCATTTCTGAATACGTACTTTGTATGTACAATGTAGATTGTAGATTGTACATTGTACATACTGCAAATACGTCGTATTTCATCTTTGCACACATTTCATTTCATTGTGTGGATTTGTGGGTTTTCTGGTACTTTCTGGGTTGTTGAAGGTACATTCATTTAGTAAGTAATGAAGGAGAAGACGACAGACAAACATTTCACATTTCTTCATCTTTCCTTTGCTAATGCTAATGCTGAATCTTGTGCCTGTGTTGATGCTACTGCTGCTGATGATGATGATGATGACGAGAGAAAAGAATAAAAGTAGAAGATGACGAGACGAGAGAAGGAACACGAGAAAATTCCATCCGATTCCCATGAATAATTACCCAGGCCTAATCTATTAGAGCGACTAGAGACTAGATACTAGAGACCAGGCTTTTCAAGAAGAGATGACTACAATTCTTCTTCTTCTCCTTGGACTTGGTCTTCCGTTACTTACTTCATCTCCTCCACATATTCTTGTTCTACATTGTACATACATGCACTTTTCTTTCCGTCTTCCGTTTACCATCATTTTCTCAGTCTCAGATTCCGCTTCAGCTTTAGCTTCCACTTTGGTTTCAACACTATACCATAGCTGTGGACATGAACTCCAACTCCAACTCCAACTCCAACTCCAGCTACATCTACATCCACATCTACCTCTACAGCTCTAGCTACAATCTACAACTCAACTAAACATTGATGCTCCTCTCAACTCTCTCAAACGTGACGGACTGCTTGTGCTAAAACTAATCGTGAGCTTCAAGATTCAAGCTTCAAGATGAAAACTTGCAGTAGTTACAGACCAAGCGTAGATTGCATAGTGTGGAGTATCCACCCCGTCGTCACTCATAATATTTTACTGCACCAAGACAAGACAAGTGAACAAGGCACAATGATTAGAGTGAGAGAGAAAAGAGGAGAAAGAAGAAGATATTAGGCATTAGACACTAGATACTAGATACTAGATACATGACTGTATCACAATCACTATCATGTGTGTCTTAAGGAACACTTCACATATCGTTGAATGAAAAGTACATGAAACATGTACAATGTATCATGTACAAGGTACGGTGTACGTGTAGGATACAAACTCTTTATCTTCAGAACATCTACTCTGGATTTTGCTATCAACATGCTTGTCCAACTATTTTGGCATAAATCTCTCCGTTCTTATGTACACTGTGTACACTGTGTACAGTATACAACATATTGTTCACCTATAGACACACATACATACCTAGGCACACATACATACCTAGGCACATGTGTTGGCAAAATTGCTCTCTTATCCTTGGTTAACAAGAAACGAGAGCGGCGTGGCATGGCGTGGTTTGGTTTGGTTTGGTGTTCTGTGGACATTTTGGCAACGATACATGAGAGTGATTAAGTTTAAGTTGAGACTTGTTGGGTGATGATATGATTTTATACATATGTAGATATCTCGTCTCTAGATCTTTGTAAAATGAGAGCACACAAAATACAAAATACAAAATAAACCTGAATGCATCTCTCTTGACTTTTGATTCTTGACTGTATGTCCAATATGGAATTTGGACAAGGAGTAACAAGTAACCAGTAAGAGGCAGCGGACAAGGTTTACATGGGAATTAAGTGAATGAGTAAATTGTGAGTTTATACCAAAAACTAACAATCTGCAACGCTCAACTTACAACCTGCAGCATGAACAGTATTGTATACGTGTGTTGTAGAAAACACGTTCCATTCCATATTCCATTGTCTGACTCATCTGACTCATCTCTATGTATAGACGGAACGAGTGTAGCAAGAACCAGTATGAACAATGAACAAGAACCGGAATAAAACGAGTGTAATAAAGTAAGGTTTAACTGGATGATGAGACTACGAGTACGAGTAGGAATACGAGTACGAGGATGAAGAATGGAGACTGGAAAGAAGGAACGGTAGACGTAAATGGTAAATGGTAAATGAAGAGAAACAAAAAAACCAAGTAACTCAACAGAAGAAATGGTAGAGAGGAGATAGTAGTTGTATCAAGTTATGTAAATGTATAAAGTGTTTGAGTTTATTTCAAGGTATTTTACAAGCGCTCACAACTGGAGTCATAATGGTCTGTCATTTATTCTCCTTCTTGTTCACGTTGTCGTTCTCATTTTCCCTTTTCTTTTGCTACTGCTGACTTTGAGCTTTGAGTTTTGAGCTTTGAGTGCTTACATGTACACAGTGTACTGCAATCCTCGGCATTTTTGGATGGAAATTGTTCCATCCACTCTACTCTGTGCTCTGTATTCTGTACTTTGAACTCTGTACTCGACAGTTTCTCTATTCTATATCTGTCTATGAGTAAAAATATTTCCCCTGTTCTACTGATTGGAGCTTCTTTTCAAGGAGCCTCAAAGTAAGAACATTGGAAAAAGAACTTGTCCATCAACTCAAGAACAGATGGTTCTAGACACAAACAGTCGAAAAGGATGAAGAAGAAGACGAAGAAAAGGAGGAAGAACATGATGACAAAATTCAGTTAAGAGTTGGTTGGGACAGATAACATACTATGTGAGGACTGAGGACATGTTTTCTAGATATATCTATAGCTATAGGTTTAAGAATACAGCCAAGTGATTGTATTTGTATTAGTATGTGTATGTGTATATGAGTATCTAGAGTCTAGAATCTTGATGAATGTGGGGAGAAGATGAGAGAACAAGGGACAAGAGGCAAGGAAGGGAGTAAAAGACGATCCAACCTCAACTTTTCAGCTCAGTTCAGTTGTCGTGCCTTAAGTCCAACTTTAGTGACAAGTTCTTTCCTCAGGCCCGCTACATTTATAATCTCAAACTTGTACTTGAACTTGTACCAGTATGAACAGTGAACATGGACATGAGCATCGAGCATCGAGCATTGAGAGTTGAGAGTTGAGCATGAGTGCTAGTTCAAGTTATGGTAGAATGTACAAGGAAGACGCTGGAGAATGTCTAATCTGTAGAATGAAGAATGTAGAGCATTTCTTTGCTATTATTAGGATTAGTTTTATATTTTATACATTATAGACAAGGACAACATACCCATTTTTTCTGTACCATTCCCATTTCCTATACAAGATACAATAGAAAATCAACAATAAAAGTAGAGTGATAGATAAAAAAGGAAGAGGCGACAAGGAAATACCAATGGATGTATCAGCCTATCCGCGTATCAGTATTTTACTCCATACTCCATATTGATTATTGATGTTATGTACCTACTTTTTTACAAAGTACAGTTGTCGTCAGATTCTAGATATACAGAACATAATATGTGATATATTATTAGTTGATGGTTCAAAGTTTAACCATGAACGTATAAAGTATAAAGTAGAAACCAAAAGTGAAAAAACTATGTGTTTGTGTTTTTTTCCTCCCTCCTTTACTCTCGTTTAAGTTCTAAGTTCTAGATTCTAGGTTGACTCTCACTCTTCTCTCCCTTTTTCCCTCTACCTTTTTTCGATTACTCAACTGAGCAGTGAGCATTGAGCATCCATATCCATCGACATGAGTAAAAACCATACACATACTGAGGGAATGGATTGGAATGGTTTGGTATGATGTGGAATTCAATCGATTGTCCTCAGCCTAAGTTCTACGGTCTACGTCTACAGTCTGCTTCTACTTCTACTCTGATGCTGGTGACTGGTGACCGAAGGGAAAAAAATTGGTCTTCGACTTGTGGACTTTCTCTTTCAATTGATTAATGACCCACCGAATATTTCATGTCACCATGAAACGGCAGGAATGACTAATTGGAAGAAGACCTTATGCTTTCTGAAACTCAAAGGAAAAACTCTGGAGCTATGGATATAAGACTCTAGACTCTAGACTCATTTATGTATCTATTATTGTTGTATTCAACAATACAGAGTTTTCATTTTTTTCAACTTTGTCCTTTCACAGCTCACAGCCAGTCACATTCATAAGGTGACAAGATGTTGGTTGTTGGTTGTGTCGTTGTGTCATTGTGTCGGTAGATACGGATACAATGCAAGACACACAAAACACAAATGTCCCATCTCCCATCCTCTTACTTGTCATTTCCTATTTCCTATCTCCTTTGTCCTTTGTCGTAGGTTCTAAGTATGCATACATTATACATGTATAACAAGAAAAATAAATGACGTTGGGCTGCATCCCTTTACAATGAGGATGATTGTATTGATAATGATGTGATAATAAAAAAGGTATATTCAAGACTCAGTACGCAAGTCTCAAGACTCAATACAGACCACAGTACACGAAACTAATTTATAAAACACACAGTGTGTGATATCTGTGAGCTGTGTCTAGTTTGTAATGTCTACAGTCTACAATGTACAGTCTATTAGCACTTTTCTCACTATAAAATCAGTCAAGATTTAAAATGTTGAGTCAACAACAAGTCCCGTCCATTACATTTACCATTCACCATTTACCATGCTGCTGCTGCTGATGATGATGATGATAATAATGATGACAATAAGGAGGATCCACAAGTCCGAATCCTCGGAAAGAGCCATTCAACCAGTCACTCATCCATCCACCATTCAAGTATTACAAGAGAAAAAAAAAGAGAAAGGAGAAAAAGAAGCAGGGGAAAAAACAAACTTTTCTCTCCTCTATCTGTAATCTGTATTTGGTAAAATGGTTTAATACCAACCATTTAGCCTAACTTTTATAAAGTCAAAGTCAAACTGAACTGAACTGAAATGAACTAAGCTGAACTGAACCACCCGCATCAACCACCAGCACCAGCACCACAGTTGGAGTCAAAGTTCAAGCCTTAACTCTTATCATTACTCCATAAAGTTGTAATGGTAAAAAAATGTATATTACGAGTTTCACAAGCATAAAGCACACGCACATATTTCCGTCATGTCATCATCATCTAGAATCTAGAATGTAGAGTGTAGAATGCAGATATATCTAGAACTTAGAATTTAGACTCTTGACATGACACATACATTATTTGAGCATTGAGAATTAAGCATTTGTGTATGTACAAGTAAAGGAAAAATAATAAGCCGTTTCATAACTTAATACGTTCAAAATGAATTCAGCTCAAACTGCAATGATGATGAAACACGAGTTCGCAATTCATAATTCACGAACATGCCAAAGTTACAAGTTACAACTTATTAGTCCTGGGAGACAAGAGACCACAGTCCGTGGCTTTGAACTTGCGTTAATCTCATACTCTATTTCCTTTACTTTAATGAATTTACTTGATATATATATTCATACGTGTGCTTTGTAAACACGTTTATATTAGCGTGGATTTTACACACATATCTATTGTATATAATGTATCTAATTAGTATTATACATAATACCCACCGTTGCTCAGTTCTCAGTGCTCAGCCTAGCCCAAGCCAAAATAAATAGTTGTTAACCAAAAAAACTGTTACGTACAAGTACAATCAAGTACATTGAAGATGTTTCAGTTCATTCAACAGACAACAGACAACAGAAACATTTAATGTATACACATGTAATATTTGAATATTTGCTTGCATATGAGCCCACTTATATTGTACAACTATTTACTTTTTTCCTTGTTACTACAACAAAGAGTTGGCAAATTCATACCTAATTAATATATGTATTAATGTAAACCACATGGAATACGGAATACTTGAAACTTGAACTTGGATGTGCAATGTGTAATAATTATGTTTAATTCTCCATCGTGTAAAATTTGATAGTGCAGGAGGAAGGAGGTATTATATGTAGGAGGAAAAAAATCAGGTTGAGCAAACTACTATTGCGGAAAATTAACACCGCACTAGCACTAGTAATTAATTACAACATGAGAGAACATGAGCATTGAGTATTTAATGTGATGATGAACAAACCAAACAATGATTCATTAGTACAAAAATGTAAAGACTGAGACTTGAGAGTTGAGAACTGAGTACCGAGTACCGAGTACCGAGTACGCCCATTTGTTCACGTTCGATTTGATAACTGTTCCTCTTGAACAACATTACAAAACAGCGTAATATAGCATAAAAAACCATACTTAGTACTGTTTAGCATATTACGAGCTAGTCGAGTAATAACTAGGTGTATCCAATGATGCTAATACTCTATTACTCATCTCTTCTCTCTCTCTTTTTATTTTACACTTTACATTGCACATTGTACATCAACCTCTGTGAGTGTGAGTACATTCAACTTTTTCCTCCAATTTCTCTCACCCATTCCGTCATAATAGTATTCAAGTGCATCCTCATCCTCCTTCTCACTGACATTATCTCTGTACGCTATACTTTGGATAAACATATTTTTCTGTGCACCGCCTTCAATCCTATTGCTTGTAGATTGTAGGTACTTGTGCTATCTATTTTGTTGATTAGATTTTTATACCATTTTAATTTATCGTAAATTACATATTTATGTATGCAAACAGCAAACCCGTACGCTGTGTACTGTGTCTATTGTATATTGTATACATGGATATTCACATGTACTCGCCTTTTCCCTGAAAACGATTAGCCATCTCAGTTCTTTGCTTGTTTGTGTACTTGAGGATATTAGCACATGTAAATACGTTTAGCGTTCAGTTTGCAGAGTGCAGAGTGCAAGAGTGCAGTGTATTATTATGTACTTGAGAATGAATGAATGAATGAATGAGTGAACGAGTGAATGAATGTGATTGAAATTTAAACATGTGTAAACACTTACAAGAGTACTACTACGGAGTATGTGTGTAGTCTGGAGCTTGTAGTGTGTACAGTGTACAATGTACAGCTTACAGTGTACAGTTTATACAGGACATTTTATGCACTTTAAATTTTCACGGCTCGTGCATTTATATATAGATATGTATTGTATTTTATATGCACTTGCTATTTTTAAACTAAACCATGTATTTTTCATTCAAAATATCCTACGTTCTACATGCCACATTGACATTCTGCATTCGGTGTAGTATGTAATATGTATCGTATGTATCGTATGTACCGCCGGATGTCAAAGAACATTGAATATACATATTACGCATCAAACACCAGACACAAGACACCAGACATCAGACTTGAGACTTGAGACATGAGAAGTGAGAAGTGAAGAAAGAAGTGGAGAAAGCGAAAAATAAAAAACGGAAAGTCAATAGACTTGGACACATGACAGGATTTAATCTTTGTGGATTTCTCCGTATGCCGACTACTTTGTCAGTTTGACGATGTGGAAATTGAGGAGGAAAAAAGAGAGTAGGTACAGAATATAGACTACAGACTAAGAGAAAAAAGAAGAACAAGGAAGGAAAAGACAGAGGAGATAGAAACCAAAAAACCAAGAACGGGAGTGAAGAAAAGTGGAGGAGGATTCTAGATTCTTGATTCTAGGTTCTGGGTTCTAGAAAAAGGATTTATTTTTCATCGTCAGTCAAGTACAAAAGGGAAAAAGGAATATACAGCCAATACACACAGTAGTATATATATAGAATATACACATGTATGTGAAGGATGTGAGATGCTCTATATTCCATTTATTTTGTGTATCAGTTCATTCCACGCACGATTCATGCTACAGCACAAAGCAGTAAGCATATAGCATACAGCACACAGGGTTCGTCATCCCCGTATAAAATTCGAGACAACTTGTATCCAGCATCCCGTTTCCAGTTTGCAGAAGTGAGAGAGAGGGAGAGGGAGAGAGAAAAAGCATGGAAAACTTGAGCATCAGCATCATCATCATCATGCTTCTCTGTACAAAGGAATTCACCGAAAAGTACAATAGGCTGTGCACTGTGCATTTTACATATAGAGAAGTTGCCCGCATGCTCCTACTATTTATATATACATCAGGAAGGATTTTCGTCTTCCTCGTGGCTTGGTTTGGCTTGGGTGGTGGAAGTGGTAGTGGTGGAAAATGCAAGACGTTCCTAGTTCCTAGTTCATAGTACGGTACATACAGCATTCAACGTACAGGATGGCTGAAGAAGTGAATGGTGGTGGTGGTGGATGGAAGGAATGGGAGAAAGGAAGAACCATGGCTGTGCGGCCATGGAAGGAAAGTAAAAGTAGGAAGTCGAACATCGTCCTCAGATTCTTTGCCTTTGCCAATGCCATTGTGTATTGTGTATTTCAATGCCAATGCCAAGGGTACTACGATTGCATTCACCATGTGCAATCGTCTACGGGGTGAGCGTACGCATCTCGAATCTCATCTCAGTCTAGAGTCTAGAGTCTAGAGTGCATAAGCTCTCAGCCTCCAGAGGTACACACACATACATACAGATTCTCTCTCTCTCTCGCTTTTCTACTCGCATCATGGAGAAATGGAGAAAATAGAAAGCGGAAGAAGCGAAAGCCATGTTACGAGATAAAACTAGGCGAGACATTCCAGTCAGCCGCGTTGCCATAGGAGACAACGCCGAGAAATCTTTTCGGTATGTACCATGTACATTGTACATGCACGTGCACGGGGGCAAGAACTGCATTTCCAGAACGGAGGGGAGAAGCAGGCAGTAGCGTAGGAGGAAAAAGAGAGAGTATTCAACCGATCCGGTACAGTCCGTTCACTATCCACTATCTACACAATGCATAGGTACGACCAGATAGACGTGTACAATACACAATATACAACAAACATGCGTAAGTTGTACGTCTAGAGTCTTAAGTCTAGAGGCTAGACGTGGACTTTGAGGCTGTACTCTACTGCACTTTCTCTCATTGTAAATAGTACTAATACAACAAACTAGTGTATTGTACAGGCCACGGCTGTTACCACTCGTCTTCTCTCTCTCTCTTTATCTACGTCTCAGGCTCACTTTCGCTTTCGCTTTCTACCGTGTACATTTTAGATATATATACTGTTCCCTTGCAGTTTCCTATAGCAAACGTATACAGACTACAGACAGAGACAACCCGTGATCATCGTTATGTTTTACTAACTTTACTCACTCTATCCCTCCCTCTCTCTGTCTGTCTGTATGTGTTGTATGTTTTTTCCTTCTGTCTTTCGATATAGTTACTCTAGTAGAAGTATTATTATGTAATCGTTTGCTTACTGGCTGCCTAGCTGGCTGGCTTACTGAATGAATGGAAGCTTAAACTATAATAATATATGTATCACTATTACATAGTGAATCCGACATCCGACATCCATCCGACCGGCTTGTGCTCAACTCACTCCCAATTCTACACGCTGTACATTGTACATTGTACATACTCCGATTCAGATTGTACACTGGATAGCACAGGCAGCCGGCATAAAATACCACGTTCCGTCGTGCAACCCCCGTACACAATACACAGTGCACAATACACAATCATACTCGTGCGTTTCTCCCTCTGTGTTTATGTAAACCTATACGTACATTTATGCACTTCTGAGCTACGCTCTACCATACACCGTACTGTGGACTTTAACTTCTTTCTTACTTTATTTTATTCCTTGTACTCTCCTCTAATTCTCAATGTGCACATAAATATACTACACACTACACACAGGCACACCATCACAATTATGTACAAAAACATGCTCCACACTTGAACACTAGAACAAGAAAAGACACACGACACAACGGCCACGTTTTTCCTATGTATACGAATATAATGTGTACAGAATAACAGAATAAAAAGACGAAGAAGGAGAATCTTCATCGCATCGTAAATCGTAACAAAGCCACCAACAGATAGTCCAAAAAACAAAGTGTACCTTATTTTCACCCTCTCTCCTGTTCTTTCTCTCCTTCTCTCATGTTGTTCTCTAGCTACTGCATGAACATCAACATGAACAGTGAACATTCTGCACAATTTCAGCTTTAACCATGCAATGCAATGGACAACTCTACTAGTTTTGTAATCAAAAAGGAGAAACACATGTACCTACTTTGTACCTTGTACCTTCTGCCCTCGTCGCCTGCTGGAGAGATTCATGCATAAAGTGAAAACATTTATTTGACATTGAATTGCATTACGCTGTCTTTCCTTGCATTTTCATTGTATTACATTGTACGTTGCATTCCATTGCATTGCACTCCGTTGCATGTCAACAAGATGAAGGGAGTGACTACAACAAAAAATTTCTTGACTAGGTGCATTTAGATGTATCTACAATCTGCAAACACCAAACACCAAACACATGCAACAGTCAACAGTCTAGAGCCAACAGCCAAGATTCAAGAGTAAAGAGTCAAGAGTCAAGTGGATCAATTTAATAAGTTTCTTCTGTACTTTGTTTCTCTCTTGTTTTCCTATTCCTTTTCTATTACCATACTTTGTACTTTGTACCAGCTTAAACGAGTAGAATGCAATACAATGGAATTTCATTTTTTATACTGTTGTTTGAGTAAGTGTGCGTAGTGTGTAATGTGTAATGTGATACTGTGATACATGCCGCTGTGTTTATGAGCTGTGCATTGTAAATTGTAAATAGTGTGTTGTGTACTTTTACACTATACATTATACGCACAATTCAGTGTATACACTATACACCATACACATACAATCAACAATAAGAAACATGAGCAAGTACACAAAGCATGACATTTTTAGTAGTTTGTATAAAAAAGTGAGATGTGAGATGTGAAATGTTAGTAGAGAGCAGAGAGTAGAAAGTCGGGGCTTAGTTTTCAAAGACTCTAAATTGACGAAAAATAAATTGATGTGAGATTGCGCTAGTCCATAAACAAGATTTTTCCTCTTTTTTCTCTCATTCTTTCTCTCTTTTATTTTTTATGGTGGAAAAGTGAAAAAATATGCTCAGCAGAAAGCAAGAGAAATTGAGTGTGTATATGGAATTGCATGTATTATGCAAGCAAAAAAGAGTACGTATTATATTATGCTTCTCCAGTCTATAGTCTACAGTCTACACCGTACGCCTAATGGCTAACCTCTTTCCTTAAAATATCAGAGTTAAAGGAGGAATGGAGAAACGGAATCTGAGTGTCTGACTTGACTTGACTTATCTTTGGTTGAGACTTGAGAGTAGAGACTTGTTAGCTGAGACTAAACAATAAAGGGATGAGAGGAAAACGAGCGGTCGTATATCTGTAGTGTGCAGTATTTTTGTAGAGAAAGATGAGAAAAGAGATCAATAAAATATACACAAGATTTTTAGTGGTTTTACAGTAAAAAAAATAGACGGCGAGAACCCATCGTCATTTGCTATTTGCCATTTTCCATTTACCATCTTCCATTTACATTCGCATCTTGTTCTTCGTCTTCCTCATCTTCGTCTTGGTCGTCGTCAATTTCATTCCATCACCAAAACACGATCCAAATTATACAGAAAACAGTTTTACTCGTCGCCTTTTACGTCAGAACGGTGGAAATCTTTTTTGCGAAAACGGCTACATCCGGCTCAACTACACATATCGTTAACATATAAACTGGAGCTAAAAGGACATTTGCACTTCTAGCTTGGATGAGAATATCAGTATTTCACTTTTCCTATTCCATCCCATTTTACGTGGATATTACGTATATCCCAGTTTATCCATCTAGATTCTAGATAGCTGTTTCTTTTTCTATGGACATTCTCTTCATTTCGTCCCAAAAGAGTAGTGTTAGGTGTATAAAACGGGTCTTTGCAAAGATATCTTTGGCTCCATCTCCTCATCTCATCGCTTGCTCACACCTCTACACTCTACACTCTACACATGCATACATGTACATCTTTCAAATCTCAAATATGTAATATGTAGAACGGTAAAATAACATATTACATAATGCATTGAATTGCAGTACAGTCTACAGTCTACACTTTAAACTAGACGCCGGTAGTATCGCTGGTACGGTAGAGAAGAGAGAACATGAAAACACATTTGAAAAGTTGAATTAGTATGAAACCGACGTCTAAAGCTCTTGGTTTGAAAGTAAAATATGAGCGAAATAAAAGGATCTCTCCGTTACCATACTTTTGCCCATCTGAGACAAAATTCGAGTCAAAGTGAGAAGAAGGAGGACTGAGGAAAGAGCTCTTGAACCCCATCTAAATAATTCAAACCATTGCGTTTTCTATCCTTACCCTACTCTAAATAATACTCGTCGTCATTCTCCTTTCTCGTCTCTTTCTTCTTCTTCTTGGTCGTCGTCGTAGTCGTAGTTGTAGTTTTAGTTGTACTCGCACTCGTCCTCGTCGTCGTCAATAATACTCTCTCCCCCACTGTTTATGTTGTCTATAACCTTTCTCTATGTCCTCTCCACTTTTCAGTCTCCACTCTCCACTCTCCATTCTCTATTTCTCTCCTGTCTTTCCACTCATCATACCATACCATACGTGGTCACGTGATGAAATATCAATATAACATACCATCTATACCAATACAATAGCATAGTACAGTACAGTTTAGTACAGTACAGAGATACAGAGAGAGAAATAGGAATAGAGATAAATGCAAATCCTTCATACATTCACAAGTTTATTTCGCTCTGTATTATCTGCCAAGATATTCAAAGTCAAAATCAAGCGAACCCTTGTCTTGTATATTGTATATTTTGAGCAGTATAAAACCAAAAATACAGAGCCCAGAAAACACAGAACATAGACGGATCCAACCAACCAACCAGCAAACGAAGAACATAACATGACACATCACAACAGAAGACAGCAGAACAGAACACATCTGCAAACCTAATGGTTTCTCGGGTTTTGCACATTGCAAAAAGTCAATTAAACTACATCGAGGGCCATCAATGCAATACAATAAATGAGCAATATACGAATAGCATATATAGTATATAATAGACATCACACCATGCCATGCCATACCACACCACAGTCTCTGACTCTGACTCTAAATCTCTCCCTCTTTTCCATGGAGTGTGCACTGTACACTACACACTCATTTACTCGTTCCCTTTACCATGTGAATTTAATGCACATCTGCATACAAGAGGATGAGTACGTGCATATCTGCAATTTAACTATCTACTATCTACAACGAGTTTCGCCTTCATTATTTAATAAAAAACATGTATGGGAGAGGGAGAGGGAGGGCATAAAAGCGGGGGAGGCTTTTACTCTTTTGTCTCACCAAACTCCAAACTCCAGACTCCAAACTGCAGTTAACTCAAATAAATTTCCCATTCCATTTCTATTCTCCCCTATTCATTCCATTTCCATAAGATATACGTACGTATAGTAAAGCCAACTTTTTGGTTTTGGTATTAACGAGAAAGGACAATCAAGTTCAAATTGGCATTACATTGTATAATAGAGACACGAGAGAGTGAGAGAGTCAGTCCACTTGCATTCATAATACAGATATAAAATACAATACAATTCAATACGATGGAGAGGAGGACGCGCTGTGAAATTGGCCTCTTAACTGGTTAAATATGAAGAATTCCTCCTTGTACCTCTTTACTGTTTACATATGTACGAATATAAATACATGAGAATATCCAATAGATGTACAATCCACGTTATTCTTGCATCATTTGAAATCCGAAATCCCAAAATCGGAAATGTGAAATCTAAAGAAATGATGCAAGAAACATGTGCATAGTTTCAGACTCGTGGAATCAACAACAGATGTGATTTACAATGACGAATTTTTATTTTAAATTTAAGGGAGAAAAAGCATAAATCTATTTATTTACTTCCTTCCATTTTCAATTTTTAAACGTAGTCTACTGTTAAAAGGCAATATACCAAAATATGCAATGTACTCAGTACTCAATACTCATTGTAGTTTGTAGATTGTAGATGGTAAAACTCTTGGTCTTATTTTAGTTTTTTATTTTTTTATACATTTCATATTATGATTGTACATTGTACAATGTAAGTACATATTTTTTTGCCCTTGGCGTGTCATGAAAGAAATGACAAGAGAGTAAAAGCTGAATTTGAAGCCGAAGCTGGAAGTGAAACTGAAACTAAAAGGGGAAGGGAAAAGATGTGACACGAATGCTGCATAATGTGTTGTAAATTTATTTTTTAAAATATTCGCATCCTTCCTTCAGCTTCAGTCAACGAGACAAAGGGTAAGAGATAGAATTTAGAGAACAGAGACAGCTCAAAAATATGGTAGGTATGTACCGGTACAAGTATAGCATGCGCTATGTATATTATATTTTTATATTTAACTCGTACTCTGTGCACTGTGCACTGTGCACTGCTTATCTTTACATAGTTGGGTAATAAAATGCTATGTGAAAATCAGAGTTGATGATATATACATTTGCAACTTGGACACATGCAAACACTCCTTTTCCATTTTCGTCCTGTGTCTGTCTGTATCCGCACATTCTACATTTCTACATTGCACGTTGTACATGGACAACATGAGGTTTTTATATTTTTTTTACTTTACTCGCAAAATCCCTATTGGAAAATAAAGCATATTACATATTACATTCCCTTTCCTGTACATTTTAAAATGGTTGATTGTACCAAATACCAAAACTAGTCCCAGAAAAGTGAGAAAGGAAAACAAGTAGTAAAAAGGATGAGGATTGAGCATGTAGTTTTCATACATGTATATAGTTACTTATGATTTTTTCTATCTGTATTGTACGTGAAAAGTTCCTCCATCTCTGTCATCTATGTAGAAAGTAGAATGTAGATGTGTCTTGTCTCTTGCCTACTTCTATCTATATTCTATAATGTTGTATATTTCTCACAGTTTCAGAATCAAATTCAGATTCAGATTCAAATTCAGTTTTCTTGCTCAAAACCCAAAACTCAAGATTCAAAACTCCAAACTCCAAAGTACTGATGTCTCTAATATTTCTATATTTCTATAATATATTTCTTCCTATTCTCTTCCCAGTCTCTTTTCATTTCATTCTTCTTCTTTGGATCTCTTTTTCTCCATCTCTTTGCCCTGTCTACTCTTATTCTTCTTTGTGAGTTTGAGTCTGAGTCTGAGTCTGAGTCTGAGCCACCACTAAACTGACACTTCTTATCCTCAACCCATTGATAAAAAAAGAATCCTTGCTGTCGGAAAGATTAAAGTTTCAAAAAATTTCCCAAGTGGTAAGAGAGAATTTATGACGTTCGGAAATCTTGAGTCTTGAGGTCTGAGTCAAAGCTATACATTCATTGGAAAATATTTCAAACCCTTCATCCTTCTTTCTCTCACTCACTCACTCTTTTTCTCGCCTGTCCTTATTGCTTTCCTATAATATTTTTCTCGCTGGCACCGTGAATACCCGTAGATAGATAGATAAATACGTACTCATCTCTACCACTACTACCACTACTACTACTACTACCAGCATCTTTCCTACTCCAAAATACAAACACAACATGTGTACGTAAATCTGTATGAATGTAGCCTTTAACACTGGTTCCACATTTCATGTAGAAACAGACCTATTAAAAACTTGTCTTTTTCCATTTAAATCCATTTTCAACAACTAGTCTGCCCTATACTCCATATTCTAGACCCTACATTATCCATATTTAAGTATGTACTTGAAGTGAATTCCTAACCAGGAAAAATTGTGCGCAGTTAGATTAAAAAGTAAAAACATTGAACAACAAAAATTGGTCAGGAGTAGAAAAAATATAAACAGAAAATATCTTAACTGGCAAGTCGTATTAAGATTACTGTGAAAGTAATGCACACTTATTGCGTAGGTACTTGTCGTTTTTTATGAGTATGTATGAACAACGCCAAAACAACTTATGAGCTGCATCATAACGATAATGATAAAAATATCTGTAATAACGACAACAATATTGGATGCACAATGCACAATGCACAACTTAAAATACTTTAACTTTATCACTCCTTAAATGTGTGGAATGCTGCAGACGTAAACACACTTATCATCTACTCATTTATTTAAAACAAAAGGGAAGCATACACAATACTCAATACTCAATACACAATGAAAGGTACAAGTGTGTAATCAGTGATGGAATCTTGAGTATTGAGTTTTGAGTGTGCTAGAACAAAAGCAAAGGAAGAAGATGAAGAAGGAAAAAAATGAGAGAATGATTGATCAAAAAAATCCACACTCTTGGGAATATACATAATACATAAAGGATTGCTGATAAAACAGATGTCGTTGTGCCATTCCAGTTTCCAACTGTCTCGCTCGCTCTCTTAGTCACTCTTATTGGCGACTTGTTCTTGTTCTTTTAACTTTGAACATGACTTCTCAAATATCCTCCCATTAAATACATACTCAATACTCACTTACTCATTATAACTTTGCCATGGAACAAAGTGCACTATAAGTGAAACTTTGCTGTTCTCTCTAGTGTATCTAGTGTCTAGTATCTAGTATCTAGTATCTAGTGTCTTGTCTCTAGTAATAATAATACTAATAATATCATAACAATAGTAGGATGGTGTACATTTTCAAACTTCATATACCATACACCATAGAAGAAGATCCAAAGAAGAGAGGGAGGAAGGGTTGTTCGGTTTTCCTCCATCAGGTTCAACAAAACTCTAAACCGTACACACAACATACAGATATTTCATACAATTGGATGGCTTCCACATGAATCCAATTTTTAATTGTATAATACATAATAAATAAAAACATGGTTTAAAAACTAAAAACCAGTGATGTATGATGCATATTTGTGTAGTACCGTATACTGTACAACGTACGACGTACATCTTATTTAATTCGCTAAATCGCTCCATATCAAACCCACATTCATGTGTACGATGTACATATCCAGAGACAGAAATATAGAGAATCGACAATAGAGGATAGAGAATGGAGAGACCAAGTTTTTACTCGGTAAACATTTGTTCCATCTAATTCATTTCCTCTTGTAGTCGCCTCAAGTTTCCAACCACTTTAATTTCTCATCCTAATCCATGTCATACCCTCTCGTCAACTCGTCATCGTCAAATGCTGTGTAAAACGAATCCCATTTGCTTATCTTTCATGACTTACGAGGAGACTTTTGTTACCATATGCATATGTCTTGTGTGTTATGTATTGCGTATCCAAGTATTAAGTATATACTTCGATTGCTCCTCATATCTCTTGTACACTTTGGTGTTTTATGGAATAAAAACAATAAGAATGATGATGATGATGATGATAATGATGCGACATTTCACATTTCCAATTTCAAAGTCGACAGTATTTTAAAACTAACAGCTTAAAGTTGAAAACAAACATGGCTACAAACTACAAACGACATCAACTATTGACCAAGTAATTTTTATTTGTATTAATTAAACATTTATAAACAAGTATCATAGATTCAACAATTTCAAGGCAAATACGACAGTGCATTAATTATTCAAATACAAATACAGAGCTGAAAATCGGCACATCCAGACAAAAATCGAAAATGCCTTTGTTTTGAATTTCAATGACATGTCATATTTCATACATCATTTCACATTAGTTTTGAATCCGAGCTTCAAAACTCACAAGTCAGTACTCAGTAGTCAATAGTCAACTTTCTGCGCCATAAATGTGATTCAGCATGTACTCTGTGTATTTTATGCCCATTTGAGTTGAATAATAATGACAATACTGAAAATTCATCATACTTGACAATTTCATACTACATAGTACATAAATATGAAACTGAACATGAGCGGAAAAGAGCGGTAAGCAGGAACATAATTCAAGTCTCATGTCAAAAATGAATTTGATGCTGATTTGATGGTTGATGTTTGATGGCTGGCTGTAAATTGTAAATGTAGATGTACAAGGATATTTAGATAAACATTTTGAGAACATTCCAAAAAACATAATGTCAAAATATAACTTTTGACATTACTCTATTTTTGTCCTCCATGCTCAATTCTCAATGATCATATAATAATAAAATTTTATTTACAAAAAACCAGAAAATGCATTACAAGCAGATATTTAATATTTATTATGATCAGAATGTTTGACAATTGAGAATTTACCGTCATGTTTTTGTGACATTTCACTTTTCATGTTTAGTTTTGACTTTTGACGTTTTGGTAGCCGATATAATTATTTATTATTCATGCATATATGTCCTATCCATTATCCATAAGGCATAATTACGCTCAAAACTCACAATTTTCAGTGCTCAGTCTCATCTCAGTAATTTAACAATGCATAACGAGAGAAGGATATCAAATTTTTTTGTGAAACATATATCTGTCAGAAATTCAACACTGGATACTGGATACGGTCAGTCGTTTAGTTGTAAGTTTTGTGTTATGTAGTAAAAAATATATAATATGAATATTATACACAGGACAATTTACAATTTCCATACATCTACTTTGTTACGATGATTTCAAGTCCCAGTCCATCGTCACTTGACAAAGAGCAACGTATAATACAATAAGTAATATGCCTATGCACAAATGTAATGTTTTCCATGGAAAACATGGGGGTTGGAAGACGTATGAGAAGAGGAAGAAAAGTACAAAGTACAAAGTACAAACTGAAACCTTCCCACACTATTTAAAGCTTGTCATAGACACTTAGACACCAGTTACACAAGGACCTACCATGGAAGTGTCACCATTGGCAGTGGAATATGTACAGTAGTTTGACTTATTTTTGGTCTTCTGTATTATCCATGTATTATGCATTCAGCATACGTACAGAATACAGACACAACCACATTGAATAACATTCCTTTTCATCCTATACTCTATGCTCAATGCTCAACAGAAAAAAGTTACAATCCTTTTCTTTTCCTCGTAGTTTGTCTTCCTCTTCTCACATCTCCTGTTTCAGGTCAAAATGTCAGGAGTCAGGAGACGTAATACAGGGAAGAAAATAGATTTTCTCGACAGGCACATGTACAATGTACAAATGGAAAAAGGAACTTTGGAAATATAACTAAAAAAATTTCCTAATCATCAAACTGTAAATTGTACATTTCCCTTGATTTTTGATCAAAAAATTGAAATTTTAAAAATAAAAATCTAGTATCGTGTTGTACCGTTGTAGAAGAAAAACTCGAGCATGTTTTGTTGTAGATATGTGTATTTTCTTCAACGTATGTACAACGTAAAATGTAACGTAACCCCAACATAACTATATATTCCGTACATTCAATACTCAATACAAAACATATGAGTGTTTAGTAACTAAAATGTATCCTTATCCAAAATACACACTACGCACTCGTCTCTCATCTATCTATCGTATGTACAGTGTACAATGTACAAGTTTTGTGCAGTGACATTTTTTTTTCAAAAATAGTCCGAGTGTAAGTAGGTACATTGTGGAATGGAATTTACGTAAGTCAAGTCGACGAAGAACCGATGCATGTACAATGTACAATGTACAAAATGTACAGATATAGATATCTGTATCTGTATTTTTATTTGGATGGATGGATGGATGGACCCTCTTGCCTCTCAAACAATTTTCAACATTTAAACTTATGTACACATAGATATTATACATTATGCAGAGATACAGAGCAGAGGAGAAAAATAAAGAGTCGACAAATAACAATAAATGGTTCATGCATATTACACTATACCAAAGTATTGGAATGTAAAAAAAATTGTGTATTTTCTGTATTCGTAAATAACGCGACAAACGACGATGACGATGATGACGTTGACATGAGAAACTCCAGAAGAAGAAAAGCATCTAGAATGTAGAATGTAGAATGTAGAATCTAGAATTTAAAAGAAGAGGAAGAAAAAATTCAGAAATCTTTGGCTGAACGCAGTGAAGTCGAAGAGGAATATCTGTCTATCTACTGTACTCTCTCTCCTCCTTCCTTTCCTTATTTAAGACACAGTTGAGAATCCATCTACACAGATACAGACACAGACACAAATAGGCAGGGAAAGAGAGAGATTCCGAGTTAAAAGAGAGTAACCGAACCTACGCAATAGTTTTTCCTTTTTTCTTTGCCTTTGACTTTGACTTTTCTTCTCCATTTTTATCCTCTTTTAGCCAGTAATTCTTTTATTTTCTTTAATCTTCTCAGGAAGGAGATTAGGAAACGAAAAACGAGCAAGTCGCTTCATCCACTTACTCTCTCTCTCTCTCATTCTCCCTTTCCTTCCTTTTCTATCTCTGCTCTCTGCTCTCGGTTTCATTCTTTCTCCTTCTCTTACTTCTAGCTTCATCTTTGTCCCCCGTCCTCGTCTTGGTCTATCCTTTAACAATACTCTAACCGAGAAGTCCATTTAAGACTTGAGACTAGAGCCTAGAGACTAGACCAAAGATAGGGTAGGATTGGATGAAGGGGAAGAAGACGCATAAGAGGAAAAATGCACTGAAACTGAGATGAGAATTATTGCTACCGTGACTTTAAAACCGTGACTTTACTTAAAATCCACAGCTAAATTAACAACGTAAAGTCAAACGGTTTAGGTCTTCTTGTATCTTGTGCCTTGCACAATTCACAATACAAGTTACATCTATGTATTCACAATGTGTGCTTATACATGTACAAAAATCCAGGCTATAGATAGATAAAGAAGAAAATTTTTGTCATTTTTCATCATTTACTCTTGAGCGGACTGAGAACAGTGGATTTTCTACCTCAATACATTTCAGTTTCCCGATTCTCAATTCACAATCCAAGGCAAATTCACTCAATTCTCAATGCTCAATGTAATCTGTCATCACATGGAAATTCTAAGTCTAGCCACAATAATTTTGTGTGCACAAATTTTTAACTGCAAACGGTTTATCTTACAAATTACAAACAATTTATTTAAATGATTTTGACCATTTTAACTTTTAACATTTACATAATGCGATTGATCCCTGGAAATAATTTTATTTATTTATTTATTATTTCCTCAATGATGAAAAAGGAGCCAAAAGTGGATTAGTAAACATGAACTAGCATGTAACTTGGAACTTGGAACTCGAAACTTGATGAATGAAAATGACATGTCAATAATAGAGAAACACCCTGAAAGAGTTATAAAGAGAATATGGGAGGATTTGTTGGACAAGTTTGAAGTTTGAAGTTTGAATCATGTATTTATTAGTTCTAATCCGAGGAATGATTGTGAAATTGAACCTCTTTCTCTGCTTTCATGAGTAAGTCAAATTTGTAAAAATTCATTGGAGAATGTAATGGGCTCCTGCCCTCTCATAAATAATCATGTCTTGGTTTGGTTCCCTCATGGTTGATGCCATAGTTAGTTTTAGTTTTAGTTTCAGTTTTATTTTTCTTAGTCTTTGGTCTTTGGTCATGGCCCATTCTTTTTTTCTCTTAAGGTCCTTTGACATTTTGACACTAACCGCGAGGAAAAAAAGAGCATGGAGCTTGAATTAACTATTAGACATTACACGTACTAAACTTTTAAAACATAGTTTTTGACACATATTAAACAATTTTATATTGTAGATTGTAGGGTATTATCCGTGGTATGTGTCTGTGTGTGTGTGTGTGTGAGCGTATAATCTGGGGAGAGAATCACATTATTCATCCGAATCGGCTTGAACTTTATGCCTTTTAGTTATCCTCTCTTCACTCTTTTCTCGATCTACCAAGTACGTTAGACTGTGTAGGGTTTCTCATAAATATCTAATATGTATCCAGTACACTGTACACTGTGCCTACACCACAAACACACCATAATCATTTAGTTTACCATGAATCGACTAGATATGCCTCATGTTTCTACTTTGTACACTGTACTTACTACCTGCATATAAATTATTATTACACACACATGTGGAAAACTTTAGTCATAAAAAACAAATAGTTAGTCCGGTGTAATGGTACAAGTTACACGATTACACGATTACTCGATTCAGATATCAATGCCAATGCGGTGGGATTCAGGCTTGAGAATTGAGACTTCAGATATTGACATTCTTTTCATGCTGAGTTCTCTGAGTTCTACTGGCTCATTTTCCTCTTCTTTTCCATGTTCCAAAAATGCTCCAAGAAATATCATGTAATTTAATTGGGAAAACAAGAGACAGCGGAAAGAAATTGAAAGATTAAATGATTTTCTTGCTATTTTTTCCATTTGTCTCCCCCTTCTCGGATTTATCCGCTAATCCTTCGCCTTTACACTCTACAGTCTACATAGTGCACATGAGACGTAATGTACATATAGGCACGTGTTAAAAGGAAATGAACAAATGAGCTTCTTGTTCTTTTTTCCATTTTCCAATAGTTGGCTCATTAAATCCAAGATCCAAGATCCAGGATCCATGATCGAAGCGTATCCAAGATCCAAGTTAATCTCATTATTCTCAATTAATGACACTCATTGATAGACTACAATATACAATATATAATACATGGTACATTAGATATACACACAGATTCTTTTCACGGTGTAGACAACAGCATGAGGAAAAGAAAAAGAAGAACAAGAGTACAACATTGAATCTTTTCATCTTTCTATTTGATTGTCATTATCTCATTGAATTTTGAATGGCAAATGGTGTTGAAGAAATAAAGGAGAAAGAAAGAGATAAAAAATATTGTTATTGATTTATACGAGGACAATGTTCAGTGTTCAAGGTATAATGTATAATGTATCTCCACTCTCCACTCTACACACTAGCTACAGTCAATTGTCTTGTTATTTAAAGGGAGAGAGCAAAATAGCTAGGAGGAGCAGGAGAAAGACAAAGGGAAAGACAAAGACAGAGGGAGGGAGGGGAGGGCAGAAAAACTTTGTGACAGCATCAAAACCTATACCAAAACTCTATCACAAAACCAAAGGGAATTTCATCAACAGAGGAGATGAACAAAATCAATGTGTGTAAGTTGCAAGGAGGCATGTATCAATGTGTAGATTGTATATTGTAGATATATTGTGAGTTGTGAGGATGTGTGCTATTAAAGCCGAGTAGACATTAGACAGTAGACAGTAGAATTTTCTTTCATTGTATCGTTTGATGTCCTCAGGGTGAAATTCAATGACTACTACTTCTCAGCATTTTACGCATTATTACGCATAATGATATTACATGAGAGGAGAAAAAGTATACTCAAGTTTGTGTCTATAGCTCCTAGGTAGTTGGATCTACAATCTACACTCTACACTCTACACTCTACATGCATACATACAAATGAGTATGTGTCTGTCGTTTCTTCCCTCTTTTCAATAGTTGCCGAAGTGTAATAGTGATTTGCGTCTTTTTTTGTACTTTTCATTCCCTTTTGTAATATTCCTTTGTGTCTTCAGTTTTCTCATCATATTTTGGATTCTTATCTTCCGCGAACATTTTTACCTCACATCTCACATCTAACTATCTGCATATTTAATATCATGTACACTGTACATTTTACATCTTTGTACTGGCATATGTATGTGTGGAGCTGTTTACTATTTATACGTGGATGCATTTCTCTATTTACATCATAAAATTTAGTATCAGCAGACTTGTACACTGTACACTGTATTTTGTACGTGGTACGTTGTACAATGTACATTGAACAAATGTACATAAAATTGAATTGTAGGTTTGAGTTTTGAGTTGTATATCAATTTGGCCTGTGGCTTATGTATAATGTAATGTAATGTAACTCGGTACTCACATTTCAGAGGAAAAGACGTTTCATCCCCCACATCATACATTTAAATGGTACATGGATAAAATGTACATAGTACATTTATGTGCATAGATTGTGCAATCTGCACTGTATAGATTTGAGCACATGTAAATATGTCCATATTCCGTACTCCATACTCCAAACAGCATACTGCATATACATATATTCAAGTTCAATCTCTTTTCAATCTCTAAACTCTAAACTCTACACTCTCTGCTCTACGCTCTACACATTCTCCATTCTCTCAGTCAGTCAAACTAACATGAGTTCACGTCCTATCAGTTTAAATCCCCAAAATATGATGTACAATGTACATGACGTTGATGTGTTGGTGAATAGTGAATAGTGACTGAATAGTGCCGAATGTACAGTGCATTTCAATGCCGGTATGACGTATGAGCCAAAGTTAAAACTGCTCCCTTCCAAATCCAAGTAAAATTACATGTTGTTCGTAGTTGGTAATAATATAATACAATAGTGTATTATTATCGGATGCAGCTTCAAAGTTAAAATGAAATTAGATTGATAGTAATTATTTTTCTCATATTGGACATTAGACATTATACAAAATCTTTTATGATCTACAACCAAACCAAAGCAACCAAACTATAACACATTATGATGACTACGTCTATACATATTTATCTATGTATCATGGCATGTTGTTGTCACGATTTGTATAAAGTATAGAGAATATGTGTAGAAAATATCATAATGTATATAAGCATATGGATCATAATTACAATAATAATGTAAAATCCGGATAGGGTTGCTTATAATAGTGCAATTTATATGGATACTATGTCAATAAATGACAAAAGAACAGACGGCCAGCAAAGAGAACAGTGAACAGTGAACATTAGACAGTCAAAAATATACATCAACTATATACGCACACACAACATTATATTATATATTTTGAGCATTTTATTTCTCCAGTTGTTGTTGTTCTCTCTGGCTCTGACTCTGGCACTGGTTCAGGCTCTGAATGCTACTTTATACAGATATTTTGTGTTTATTGTAGATGAACATTTTACAAAGTATAATGTGTATGCCAACTGTATGATTATGGCTTCATCGTCTCATCTCATCTCATTTCATCTCATTTCATCTGTATACTAATTCTAATTCCATATGAAAGTCGAGTCGAGTCGACCCTCCAGGTTGAAATGCTGTTGAATTAATATGAATATGACCAAGATGATACAGATATCTATCTACAATCCAGAATCCAGAGATTGATGGTCACAACCACAAATAAATACAGACGCAACTATGTATGAATATAATATAATATTTTATGTTGCTATTAGTGTAGTAATAATAGTACATGTGCTTAAAGCCTGTGGACTGTGGACTGTACATTGTACATTATAGATTGTACATAATATTATTATGGCAATACGAACGACGGATGTTATTATTATCATTTCATAATGGGTTCCATAGCTGCTGTTAATATGGTTTTTGCCTCAGCTCTCAGCTCATCTGAAGCCCAAAGATTTGCCTAGAGTGTGATTATCCTGTTCATCAAACATGTACATTGTACATCGTTCTACCGCACAACCATCCTTTCAGTTTTAAATACAAGCCTACCTCATTTGATTTTAATTTTTTGAATTTAAAATGTTAGTAAAACAAAAATAACTACCAATTTTAAAGTAGTTATACAGATAAAATATAATAACAATGAACAACATGAATTATTTTAAAAATTAATGTTCTTTTATTTCATGAAAGCCAAATGTTGTTGGAAGTTGGAATAAAGAACCCTTTGCAAAAATTATGGAATGATAATATTTTTTTTCTACAGTCCACAGTCCACAGTGAACATCTACGGTAATACCATCACTAGTAGTTTAGCTAACATAATATATAATATATTATATAATAGAGTATACATAGTTGATTCTGTTCTACGGTAGCCACATTGTTCAACGTTCATTTTATTCCTGGCTGGACTGAAACGGAATGCAAGTGACAAAGCAGTCTCATCACCATTATTATGATTGTATCTCTCGCATTTTTACTTTACTAACAGCTGACAGGCAAAGAATGCAAAGGTACACATCATACAATGCAGATACACAATTCAATACAATATACAATACAATACAACACATACGTACACGTAGACATACACATAGACAAACCAAATCAACAAAGAAAATGGCCGCACAAAATGGTGAAGTGATGGCAACAACCGCCCAATCTAATACTGCGGTATGGCATGACTTAACTCTATGTACATTTTACACTCTGTATTGATGCACGTTGAAAAAAGTTCACTTTTTTTTATTATGAAGAGAGCAAAAAAATCTTGTGCTTTTGCTCATGTTGTTTGTTGTATTAGAGGGAATACTTGGGAACAAAATCGACGTTTCGTACACTCACACTCACTTGGTTACATCGTATCGCATTGTTGTAGATTGTAGGTGGATGAGGTAGTACACTAGACACTAGACACTAGATGTAATACCTACTAGGTGTAATTTCAAGTGTGTATGTGTGAGTGGATTGCAATATGCGTATAGCAAATGCGTAGTAAATGCAGCGTGTAAGCTATTAATTTTAGATTAGTTATACTATACTATATTATACTATATAATATAATATTATACACGAACACCATCAGCATCCGAACATCTCTCTGTACAATCTTTTGCATACTCAATAATCAACATATAATATAGAATATAGTAGAGGTATATCCAACAATTTAAATGTTCATAGTACAGAATACAGAGTACAGAGACAATCACGGCTTGCAGATAATAGTCTCAAGTCTAGAGTCTTGAGTCTAGAGTCGCGACTCGATTATATATGATTCTATAAGATTCTATATTATTGCATTTCTACAGGTATGTTCGAGTTATAGATGTATGCGTAAGTATTCACGTTCCTTTTCTTTTATTTCTGTGCGTGAAGTCTTCTCTTTGAATTGTCTAGCTCCGTCAATTAAAAAAACTGACAAATAGGCAAATAGTCAAGTGGTTGGTAGAGGGTTGAAAATAAAAATAAAAATTTACAATATGACTTTTATGCCTCTTGTCCCTTTGTCTAAAGTGTAGAGTCTAATAGAACGTCTCTGCTCTCTGCCTATTCAAATTTTATTTGTACAGAGTACAGAGAATAGCGATGTCCTATCCTGTATCATGTATCATGTACCATGTCTTGCTTTTTCTTTCTTATTACTTATTACATTCCGGCAAACAGGAATGTAGACAGATGAATGTCGAATGCTGGTGTCTGGTGTATTGTAACTTTTCAAACATTATTTATTATTTGTGAAACATGATTATTATAATATTATGAATTTAACAAAGATTTTTCATTTCCAATTCCAATCCTCGATAATTCACAAACTCACAAACTGACAAACAACAAACGAAAACCCAAGAAGATGAAGACGAAAAACAAAAAAGACAAACAGTAATAAGAGGACAACGAAGAAGGACGAAATAAAAAACAACTCAGGATATGACGACTGTGCTGATAAAACAACATTTGAACCATACTATATTTTATAATATATTTTATATTGTTTATGAAAATGTAATCCATACTCTTTCTACTCAACAAAAACACAGATGGATTATGTTTTATGTTTTATGTTGGACATCAATAAAATGCTGATGGTACTAAATACTAAATAATACTGTATAATTTATAATTTGTAATTTATAGTGTTTTATTATTATCTGCACCAATGCTGTATAATAATGTATAACTCATGCAGTATTAAATTGTACATCTATAAATAAATCTGAGATTACCATACATTTCTTTACATAAAAAAGATGGCTAACACAAGAAACAAGAACAACACACAACACACACAGATAATAATAATATACTGCGTAAACTGTACGTAAACTGTACAGTGGAATTTATTATTCCGTATCAGCATCAACAAAAATTGATTCTAATGACAGTGAAAATGACACTATGGACAGATTATGAATCATTCCATCATTCCATTACAAATACAAAGATAAATAAAAAATAATGTATTTTTCCTATATTATTATTAACCTCTGTTAAAAATGCTGCGTTATCTATATTATTATTATTATTATATGATATGGTTCAAAATTTTTAAACCAATCATGACTAAGACAAGATATGTTACTTTTTCGAGGAATAAATTAGTCCTACCGTATTACCGACTCCTTACGTCTCAAGTTTAAAAATAACGTAAGACCTATCTACTTATCTTCTATCTATAAAACATAATACTTTTGAGATAAAGGAAAAAATTGGTTTCAAATTCCTCCCATGTTTATATATTGTATTGACTTGTAAAATGTAGGAGGAAAAAATTGTACACGAGAATCGACAGTTTGATATTTTTTATTTAGAGTATTTAGACTATTTAGCATTAAATTTCCATGTTAGCGTCAACAGTCTACATGATTGTACATTTTATCAAATTCATGATTAATTAGAGTCCACAAACTACAGTGAGGATGATTCAACAGCGAACATGAGATAGTAACTGAGGTTCCTTGTATCTAAATAAATTATTGTTATCATTCATTCTATCTCTCTTTTTTCGTCGAATTAATATTATTTTGATTATGAGCTCGGAAGTTCAGAAGTTGCTAGTATAGATTGTAGATTGTGGATTGTGGATTACACTGTTGATTGAAATGAAAATGCTGACTGCTGACGATGACGATGACGAATCTTGTGACACGACTCAAAATTCAAAGCTTAAGTCTCAAGACTCAAGATTCAAGACTCTATACTCAAGACACAAGTCAAGGCGAGTTAATTTGACTCAACACTCATAAAATTGCCAACAACTCATTAGATAAGGACTATTGAATCTCCTTTACTCATTGGGGGGATCAGTATCACGTTGCATCATGAATTATGAGCTATGTGCTCTGTGTGTTATTTAATGTTCAAAATTATTATTACTCTATTATTGAATTACGGTTCACAGTGTTTATTGTCTCCACACCACACCATGTTTTGCATATACATCCGTCATGTTCTCCTCATGGCTGGATCAGTATTTGCAGGTAGTTAATTTTTAGTACAGGAGTGTACTTTCATATCTGTACAAACTACAAACTTTTATGTACCATGTACGATGAACGATGTGTACGAGTAATAATAAGTAATAAGTATGTCCAAGTTCAAGGCCCTTTGTCACACTGTTCATGACAACCAAGACAAGGAAGGCGAGGGCGAACAAGAAGACGAAGACGATGACTACGATTGAGATTACGATTACGAAGAATTTGGGAATAAAAAATAATCAAACTCTAAACTCTAATCCACACTACATGTGTATATGTATCTTGTATATGCATTGTGTATATAGTATATACTCAGAATTCACAATAATACATAAAATAAATATAATACATTTTTGTTGGATACGAGTGAAAATTTTTGACTACAAACTACAAAGTCCAGTGTAAATTGTAAATGTAATATCAACAAATGACTAATGGGCAATCATAATGTAAGGAGGAGAAGTAAAAGGAGAAAAAAAACCTGACTTGACTCATCATAAAACGTATTATGGATGTGTAAAAGCGTTACTCACATTATAGAGTATAGAGTAGTATACATATATACATATCCTACACCATGTAGTCCAAATGTACGTGGTATAATAAATACTAAATTTTACTTTTTATCCTACATATAGAATACAGATTCTCCATGTATTAAGGTGTGATCAACTTTGATAAGGCACCCTAGTTTTTCAACGCTAATTTTTTTGTCT